>JAQQSW010001904.1:0-15373 GCA_028646575.1 Pseudocheirus occidentalis
TTTTTTTGCCCTATGTAATCTTCTATTTCTTGACTCCATGCAGCTACATAGATGTCAGTCAACATGAATTTGTGAAGCACCTACTGTATGCCAGGTCCTGTAGTCTCCTTGTCTGGGTGCACATCCTCTTTACCTCATAGTTCAGGTGCCACCTTCCACTTTAGAGTTTTTCTGACCCACCTATTTATTAGCTTTCTTTCCCTTTTCAAATTATTTTGTATATACTTTGAAATGTATTTATTTATGTACCTGCTGTGTCCTTCCAGTAGAATATAAGCTTTTTTTTTTTTGGTGGTGGAGGGAAGTATTCTGTTTTTGTCTTAATCTCCTTAGTGCTTAGCAAGCAGTAGGTGCTTAATGCTTGTTTACTTGAATTGATTAGAAGCACCTGACTAGGTGACTCTTACCTGCAGGATGCTTCTGCCTCGTTGAAACTGCTCCCTTGGAGCTCTTGGCTCCATGGAATGTGGTGTCCTATGTGCTGTTATTTATTTTATAGCAGCGGGGCTTATAGCCTGCTTTACAAAAGAGGAAACTAAGTCCCAGTCCATTGAAGCTTTCATTGGATCATAGATTTAGAGCTAGAAAAGCTGTTAGAGGGTGGAGGCCAAATCTAATTTTTCATATGAAGAAATTGTGTCCTAGAGATGTTAAAATGCCCTGTTCAGGATCCCACAGCTCATAGGTATCTGAGGAGGGATTTGAATCCAGGGATGTATGACTCTGAGATCAGCACTGTATTCACTACATCACCCTGTCTCTAAGAGAAACTGAACCTCCGGACAGCTGTTTTCATCTGAATTTTTGTAGCCTTCAACATATACTTCTAGCCTTGGATCTGTATGTCTCATGTGCAATAATTTCTAGCATCTTGTAACTTGAAACCAAGCACTGATCACCTGGTCCCTTAGACTTTTGTCTTTATATTTCTTTTCTGAGATTGTCTTTCAGGAATCATTCAGCTCATGGTCTTTGATTTTAGTGTCAAAGGTTAACTTGGGCTCTTTTCTAGGAGGTGGTGTTAAATTTGCATTAAGTATTCAGGAGAATGGTACTACTAGGCAAGGGAGGTGAGCCACACAGAAGGTTTAATTGAGTAGCTGGGTTAGTAAGTCCTATTGTGAAGGTAGGGGCTACATAAATTGTAAGAGAAATAACTCACTAATTCAAATAATAAGAAAATGGCTATTTCCAGCATTTTAAAGATCTTAAGGTTTGTTTGTTTCAATACCATTGGATAGAAATTTGAAAGACAAGCTAGGAGAAGAATTCCCTTGACCCAGCATCATAAATGTATTCTTTTTTCTTTTCAGAGGGGAGAAGGCAGGGCAATTGGGGTTCAATGACTTGCCCAAGTTTACACAGCTAGTAAGTGTGTTGTGTATGAGGTCAGATTTGAACTCAGGTCCTTCTGACTCCAGGGCAGGTACCTATTCACTGCACCACCTAGCCACCCCCTCAGTGGTATATTTCAGATGTGGAAACAGGTCCAGTGAAATGACTTGCCCAAAGTGCCATACCTTGCAAACCTCGCAAGCAACAGGTGTAGGACTTAATAAATATTTGTTGATTGATGGATTACCAAAGACAACAAAGTTCTTGGCTTTATGGTGCTGAATACATGTGAGTGCAAAAGGAACTTAGAGATGATCGATTGATGGGCACTGGAGCAGCTGCTCAGGAGCAGTATTTCCATCAATGCCATTGATGTCCACTATTGACTGCCTGCTGTAGCCTTGTAGACCTTTGTAGTCTGTATGAAAACTCAAGGACAGTGACTGGGGCTTAGTCTTTTCCAGTGCTTTGCAGGTTTCACTCGTGCCCACACTTTTATAGAACCAAGTCCAATGCAATAACACTGCTCAACAAGTATTAATTGAATTAAGCTGTAGAATTGCAAGCACATTCATCATTTTAAAAGGTACCCAGGCACTGCACTGGAACATTTTAAAATGGGGTCAGATGACTCAGTTATACCTCCCAAACATTAAGCACATTTATTCTTTGTGTGAAAAAGCTACTTGTGGCATCATCAAATAAAAGGTGACTTGCTTTTAACATCAGTCTCTTCTCTGCCTTCATTGACCAAAGACGTGTCTCTTCTTTAGGGGCTGCTCCAGGGATTAAATCTTAGGCACATACGCTTGTTCTATAGCAGATCATCAGGCCACCATATACTCACCCAACCACATACAAAACAAAATTCATTTATGGTGTCGGGAACCACAGGATATAAGCCTTATACAGATAGACAGGGTTAGTCATACATTCCATTTGACATGGCTTAATGCCAAGCTGACTTTTTGAGTCCTAACCTGTTTCATTACCAGGTCAGCCTTAGTTCTAATTCTTTGTCCTTATCATCAGGAACACGCAGTCTTTTCTAACTGCATTTCAGATCTGATCCATGGCTCCAGGTCAATACTCTGCCTGTTCTTTGCTACCTATAAAAGCTCAGCACTAGCTATTTTCTTGGATTCTGCACTTTAGAAGTCCTTCATTTCTCTTTCTCTATGCCTCCCAGCCTGAGGAAAGTTTCATCAGCACTCTGTCTTCCAGTTTTTGCCTTGGCTTAGAATTTCTTAATGAATTCTCTCTCCTCCATTTACTGCTACCCTTACTGGTAACAATCTTTGCCAGGTACTTTCTTGACTACCTACAAATGCATCTTCACTCTTTAAAAATCCTCACTTGACCCTACCATTTTCTCAGATTATCATTCCTAAATCTCTCTTCTCTTTTACAGTCTTGGGGATGATTATTTTAGTTATTAAATTGGAAAAGGGAGCTTCAAGAATCCAATGACTCTAATTGTTGCCTAGGCTAAAACAACCATTACTAATCCCTTGGGTTCTCCTCTGGGGGAGAAATAGTTCCTAAGAATCCCCTTTCCTACTTTAAGGCAGGTGACTTATGTGACATTGAGCAATTTATTTAATAAGAATAACAGTTAGCATTTATGCAACACTTTATTTGCCAAGTACTTTATATGTATTTTCTCATTTGATCTTCCCAATGATGACTCTGTTGGATTACTAGCCCCATTTTGCAGATAAGGCAATTGAGGTCAAGAGAGGCTAAGTGACTTCTCCAGAGTCACACCAGGGCCTGTGGCAATAGTTGAATTTGAATCTTCTAAGTTTCCAAGTCTAGCACTTTACCCACTGTATCACCTCTAGACACAAGCTTCTGTTCTTTAAAATGGGGAGGGGGACCAGTCTAGATGGCCTCTGAGGTCCTTTCCAGCTCCAAATCTACAATCTTGTGAGCCATTCTAGGCATGGAATATATCTATGGATGAAATAGAATGGATTCGCTGGGTGATTCCAAGGACATCTACTGGATGAGATGCGAAGAGACAAGACAGATATAGGAGATGGAATTTCAGTTTTGAAAACAACAAATAGACCAATTTGGACTGACAGTGAAATACGTTTGGAAAGGTAAGCTGGAGCCAAGTTGGGGAGGGTTTTAAATGCTAGGCTGTTCTAGAATCTATAGGGAGCCACTGGAGGTATTTGAATAGAGGAGCAATGTAGTCAGACCTATGGATTAGGGTGGTTATTTTTATTAACTCTGTGGACAGAGAGGATACAAGAGTCAGGAAGACCAATTAGGAGGTTACCGTAAAAGTCCCTAGGAGAGGCGATGAGGGCCTGAACTAAATAGTGGCTGTACAAGTAGATGGAAGGGCATGGAGTAAAGATATGTTGAGGATACAGGCTTGACAACACTTGACAATTAATTGAATATGAAGAGCAGACAGAAAATGAGAATATTCAAGGATAACTCCAAGATTATGAATTTGGCTCTCTAGAAGGTTGATAGTTCCTTTTAATAGAAATATAAACAGATTCCATTTGGGATGTTTGGTTTGAGATTTAGAGAGGACGTTCATGTAAGATGGTCTAGAAGGTAGTTGGCAATGAGGGGTGAGTTTGGAAGAAAGGTTAGGACTGTGGGATAGCTTGAGGAGGAGATTACCTTTCAAGCTGTCCTTGAGGGGATGTAGTTCTTTTTTGTTGTATTTCAAAGGGCAAATTCTGTCAACAGATCCCAATGATACAATTTGCTAGACTGAGCAACTGTTTGTATGCTATCTTTGATACTAATCCAGCTTGCCCACCGTATCCATGGGGCCCCTGGTACTGACTTTTACCATATCTAGTCACCATGATTTCACTTCTGTATAAATTATTCAGCTTCTATTTCTGCCTCCTCTTACCCACTACACTGAACTAAGTGTTATGGCAATTGCTAGAGGAGATGCAAAGTTAATGAAGACATGGTTCCTGCCCTCCTGGAGCTTACAGTCTAGTAGGCTGTAAGTAGTAGTAGACTAGTAGATTGTAACTCCTAGAGCCTGACCGCTTTTCTCACTAGAGCAAATGCCATCCAGTCTTTATTAAGAGGCCCTTTCTACCTGCTCCAGTCACATTCATTTAGCTCCTAACTTCCTCTGTTCTCCTACCTACTCATTTGCCAGTCATCATTTAGTGTCAGCTTGTAAGGTACTTTGTGGTAGCACCACCTTCTGACCGAGCTCTGCCTGAGTGGGATGAACACCCCCTGAAACAAAGCAAGGTCCACCACTTGCCTTTAGAAGATAAATATCTAGTATATGTTTGCATCTTCTTTTTCAAAAAGATCTTCAGGGATGGAAAAGTCAGAGCCCCCCACCCCCCAAGTCCATTCCAAGGAGACGGAATGTACTTTTCAAGTATTTATTAAGAAAATCACATAAATGTTTGCCCCAGGGATGTCTAATGGATAGAGGGAATGTTAGTAGAAGAGAATGGATTGTGATCAAGATGTTGACTAAGATAGCAGAGGACATGGTGTTGAGAGAGAACCAAAGTAGTTACAGAAAGGTCTTTAAGAATATTTTCAAATGGAAAATTAAACTTGCTAATGGAGCATAGCATGTCCTAATCAATCCTAGTCATATGGAAGAGAGGTCAGACTTCTCCGTGGTCCCAGAAAGAAGAAACAGGGCCAAAGCGATTTCACCTCAGTAGAAGAGGACATTGTTACAGCTTGGACTCTCCTCTTTACTTGTGTCCACCTGGGTCATGAAGTAATTAGAAAATAGCTGGATTTATCTAAGTGCTTGAACACCTAGAGATCATCACCTAGGTATTCTCCCCTTCCCCATTTTAGTGGAAGAGCTGAGATTTGAACCCTAGTCCTCTGACTCTCTGCTGTTCTTCTCACTGCACCATGACTTTATTAAGCCTATATAACCATGGAATGAATTTGCTGTGCATGGAATAGACTGAGTCCTTTCATATTTCAGTGCAGCCAGCCCATCATCTTTATTAAGCCCTCTTCACTTCCACCATGCAAATACATTATGATTTCACCGCCTTACTCTAATATTCTAATCCCTTGGCTACTTCTGGGCTCAATTTCCATGGTGCTGAGAAATTTTTTCTAAAGAGCAAAGAACCAAAAGTTTTCTTGATCTCAAGTAGTGTCCCCAAAGGTTTAGGTTTGGGTCCAATAACTTATTTCTTTGGTACCTTGATAACAATTCTCTCTCCCTCCCTCTCTCTCTCTCTCTCTCTCCCTCTCTCTCTCTCTTTCTCTTTCTCTCTCTTCTCTCTCTCTTTCACTCTCTCCTTTCCTTCTTTCCTTTTTTCTTTCTCCTTTTTTTCTTTCCTACTTTGTAACTAAGTTTCATTCATAAGCAATGGTCACTATTATTTGTAGGTCACAAAAATGTTTGACTTTCAGTGTGTTCTCCAGTGACAAATGGTTTTGGTTGCTTCACAATTAAGACAAAAATCTGATTCAGGTAAGAAGTTTGGGTGTTCATCTTCAACCCCAGGCAACTCATCTTATTTATTATTAGGTAGGTCAATTTTCCAGGAAAACTTTCTTATATTAAGCAAAAATCTACCTTTCTACAACTTCTCTCCATTGCTCCTATGTATGCCCTCTGAGGTTAATCTGGGGCTAATCTGGGGTTAATCTCTCTTCTATATGTTAACATACAGTTGAAGAAAGCTGTAATGTCTGTTTTATCCTACGCAGGATACTCCCACTACTAGACTTTATCCAAGTCTATAGGAAGTCCTTTTCCTCCATTATATAGCTACTCCAATACCTCATCATGTTATGAAGGCGACCCTGGGTTCTTGAAAGACTCCTATGTAGCATAAGATCTAAGCAGGTCCTCTCAAGTTGAAAAAGTGTCAAGTATGGTCCTGGGGTTGGACTTGTTCAGGTATTAGCATAGTTATGTTTACCACTTGTACAAGAAGGGAGGCATATTGTATATGGTGTATTTGAAAGGGCACTGAACCTGGAGATAGAAAAACATGGGTTTAAATCCCACTTCAGAAACTTGTCAACTATGTGACCATGAACAAATGACTTAATTTCTTGGTACCTTAGTTTCTGTGAAATGGAGAAGTTGCGCTCAATAGTATCTAAAATCTATTTTAGCTCTTTTTCTATGATTTTGTGATCAATTCTTTAGCTACAAAATCTCCAGGCAGTCATCTCCAAAACTGTAGAGGGGATGTGCTCCATGGTAAGGAAGGGGTAGCAACAGTGATAAAAATAGGGATTTTGGAAGTATTGAAAGGTTGAAGGTATTCGTCTGTGTTTTTTCTTATTACACATATAGCTCTTCACCTTAACCCTTTCATCCCTCTGTCCTCACCATCTATCTCCTTGTGATAGTCAAATCAAATCAATAAGTATTTATTAAGTTCTTAGTGCCAGGCATTGTGCTAAGCCTGGTGATATAAATACAAGGAGAAAGAGAGGTAGTCCCTACCCTCAAAGAGTTTACATTCTAATGGGGGAAGACAACACCTTAAAGGTGGCTGAAAAGCCTAGTGAAGGGAGGGGAAAGAGATGTCTGGGGTTAGGGAGCATTATAGAAAAAGTCTAATAGAATCACGGAAGTACAACCTGGGGTCTTATGAAGACATGACTGGCCTGGTCTCCTCCTTAAAATGGAGGCTTTAGGAAGAACCAGTCAACGTATGGGAGAGGCTGCAGGGGTAGAGAAGGTACTTCTGGACTCTGAATTCCAAGGATGGAGTGAGCTTTCAGGGTGAAGTTTTCTGAGGAATTTCAGAGAGAGTCAGGAGTACAGCTTGTAGAGGAATAAGCTCCTTTGGGCTCTATGGAGCCTGGGAGAAAAGGCCCTATAATGAAGATTCCAGTTCAGGTTGCTGTATTCATCTTAGGAGAAGGCAACATCTTTGGTTTGAAACCTTCAGGAGCCTAGCCATCACAGTCACCCTGCCATAATTACACTGCCTAGCTGTGCCCACCCAGCAGGCTTTGTTGTCCCCGTAGGATGCAGGACTGTTTCTACACAGCAGTCCTGCACTTCTGGTGGAAAGAAGAGGGACCTTCCCTTCTAGTAGAAAGATGCCTTGGGGGCAGCTAGGTGGTGCAGTGAATAGAGCACTGGCCCTGGAGTCAGGAGGACCTGAGTTCAAATCCAGCCTCAGACACTTAACACAAAAATTAGCTGTGTGTCCTTGGGCAAGTCACAACCCCAATTGCCCTCCAAAAAGCAAAAAAAAAAAAAAAGATGCTTCGCCCATCATCCTTGTGACATCTTCCTTGAATCAACTATCCCCTATATTTTCTCCCTACTCATTTCTTAATGGGGATTGCCTTAGTTTTTCTCCAATGGACTTTTATTCCATATTAGTTATTTTAAAAAAAAATCAATTTAGCCAGAGTGATTCTAAGAGGCAACTAGGTAGTGAGGTGGATAGAATATTAGCTAGAATCAAGAAGACTTGAGTTTGAATACTATTTCAGACTCCAGTTGTGTGACCTCTGTGCAAGTAAGTCATCTGACCTCTCTCAGCCTCAGTTTCCTCATCTGTAAAATAGGGCTAATAATAGCACTTACCTCACAGGGTTTTGGGGAGCATGAAATGAGATAATATAATGTAAAATTATTTTGCCAACCTTAAAGTGCTATGTAAATGCCAATTATTAATAGCCAAACAGTTTGAGGTCAAGGCCTCAATGTACACATTCCCTTATGTCTATGAAAATGCTTATTATACATTTGCTCCCTCCTCAATTTATTTCCAGTACTTGGTCTTGATCTCTCCTTTGCCCATCTCACATTCTACTCTTTGTTATTCTTAGTCATGTAGGTGTCTATTCCCCCTATTGCACCATAAACTCCTTCAAATCAGGGAGTTTTCCATCTTTGGGTCCCTAATACCTAGCATAGTATCTCACACATATTTGGCATTTGCCTGTAGGTATCACACTGGACTTGTAATCAGGAAGACGGGTTAAAATCCTGCCTCAAATACTGGATGCCTGGAATCAACAAGCATCAAAGTTAGAAAAGCCATCAGAAGCGGTCTATCCCCATCCCCATATCTGAAGAGTCCATTTTGTGATATCCTCAACTGCAAGTTTGTTTAGAGAGTGGGTAATGTGTGTGAGCTTTCCGAGGAAGGGCCAGTGAGAATGGTATGGCAGCCCACTGGGTCAATACCTATGTTTCCAATGACTGGTCATCTAGCCTCTACCAAAAGACCTCTAGTGATAGGGAATTCACTGGCCCTTGAGGCAACTCATCCTATTTATTATTAGGCAGGTCAATTTTCCAAGAAAATTTTCTTGTATTAAGCAAAAAATCTACCTTTCTACAGCTTCCCTCCATTGCTCCTATGTCTGCCCTCTGGAGTTAATCTCTCTTATGTATGTTAACATTTATTCGTTGAAGAGAACTATACAATCTGTTTTATCCTACTCAGGACACTAGGGATGGAAGCTGTAAAACCACCCTGGGGAAAAGAGCAAAGTCCAGTTTGGTAGCCTAGTAAATGTAAACCAAAGTGGGTGCTAGGGTTTCTCGGAAGCCCAGAAATCCCAGAGACTGAGATGGAGGCAAGAAATCAGTTACAGAAGAGAAATTCAGACGTGAAGGGAAGTAATAGATTGAGACATGATGCCAGGTGTTTCATAGGCACTGACCATTTTTCTGATTCCATCCAAGGCTTGGATATTTTTTGGTGACTGCTTGCATTCTCTATTCTCACCCTATTCTAACATACCAACTTGGTCATGGGCTAGGTTGGCTTATGACTCAGTAAGTAGTTACAGGAATAGCATAGGCTTAGCCATCCCCCCTAACATTTGCATAGATTTCAAGGTTAGGGTATGATGGGCTAGTGGTTCCAGAAGGTCTTTAAATTCTGGGGCACTAAATACTTTGGGTCAACTATCATAGCTTCTCTTCAGTTCCTTAAAATCTTCCAGGCACTAGAATCATCTCTGTCATCTCTGCGATGTTGCATTCTCTCTGCCCATCCACAAATAGTGATAGTGGAGAATGGTTCAAAGGTTATAGTTTAGGAACAAAGTGAGACTAAAAAAAAGAGTAGATCACAGGGTATGAAGGAGTAATGCTAAGTTCTAGATCATGGATCTAAATGATAGGGAAGAAGTCCAAGATCCTAGGACTTTCATATGGAAGTTACAGAAAACAGCACAGATATTTCTCTGTGAAGGATGTCCAAGGATGTATAGATTGAGGAATAGGAGGGGAGAGGAATACAGCAGTGGAGTAAGCAGAGAGATAGGGTAAATGGAGTGAGAAGGATAGTGAGGAAAAATAGGAAGGAGGAAAATGCACAAGAAATTCTAGCTTAGAATGTAAATGGGACAGATTTACTCATAAAATGGAAATGGATAGCAGATTAAAAATGTGAATTCAATGACATGTTGCTTTCAGGTAACATAAAAATGAGAGAAGCATCCAAAGACCAAATAAAGAGCAGGAGTAGAATTTATTATCTTAAAAAAGCAGAGATTATAATCATGATGTTAAAGTTAAAATAGATTTAATCAAAAGTGAAAAATAGTGAAACTACACTATGTGTCAGTAACATTATTTAATATAGGTTTAGACCATTTAAAATTCTAGATAGTATAAAATGCCTGATCCTTTACCTGCCAAAAACTGACACAGAAACCATGTAAACAAAACATAAAACACTTTTTATACAAATAAACTTCAGATCTCAATAACTGAAGTATTGTTTATGGATAGGTAAAGCCTATTAAAAGGTAAAGTTCATTAAAAATATAATTTTTAAAATGACATATTTATCTAGTCAATTTCATCTCAATTAAATTACTAAAAAGTTATTTTACTGAGTCAGAAAAAATAATAAAGGTCATTTGGAAGAGCAAAAGGTCAGGAACTTCAAAGAAATCAGGAAAAAGAAGTAAAGGAAGAAGATTTAGTAGTATCAAACCATAAACTATGTTATAAAGAAGAGCATTGTTGAAGTGTAAAAAGGATAATTTCAATTATTTTAAATTAAAATTTTCTTGGTTAAGTAAAACTTATGTAGCCAAGAATAGAAGCCATGAAGAAAACTAGGAGAAAACTTTCATAGACACTCTCTCAGATAGGATGTGATTGGTTTGGAATATTGCTGTGGTGTAGGAAATGATTAGCTGGTTGATATAGAAAGACATGATATAGAAAGACCTATGAAGGAAGATGTTATCCACCTTCAGAGAAACAGATGACAGGTGGAAATAAGCATAGTATGGTTTTTCATATATGTGTTGTGTATATATCTATATCTATATCTATATACATATATATGCATATTCAGGCTTAATTGTAGCCTTCTTTATGGTAGGGAGGGAAGGGAAAAAATAAAGTGAAAATTACACAGCAGAGAACAAAAGAAAACCAACAAGGAAGCAAAGAAAAGATGGGCAGCTTTGAAAACAATGTGTAGTATTTATTATATAGATTTTTTTGAAGTGGAAATTTATTATTTTATACTGAATCCTCTCCTATGGTCTACTGTGTACATAGCAATGGTTTTTTTTCTTTTCTCATTATATTTAATTTTTTTCTTGTTCTTTTTTTGCTTTTTGGAGGAGGGAAGACAGGTGAATTGGGGTTAAGTGACTTGCCCAAGGTCACATGATTAGTAAATGTTAAGTGTCTGAGGTCAAATTTGAACTCAGGTCTTCCTGACTCCACGGCCAGTGCTCTATTCATTGCACCACCTAGCCGCCCTTTGTATTTAATTTTTAAATAAAAAAGAAGTGATGAAGGTGAGAAGGAAGTACATTTTAGTCATGGGAAAAACTAATTTAAAATGGAAACTGTGGGCATGAATGCAAAATAACACTATGTAGTTAGGTATCACACTGGACTTGTAATCAGGAAGACGGGTTAAAAACCTGCCTCAAATACTAACTGTAAACCCTTGTAAGAGGAGGGGTTTGGACTAAGGTGCTCTAAGGACCTTTCCAGTTTTTAATTGTTGATCTTATGGAAGTAGGGTGAAATGCACAGTTTGTATGACATGTTTTAGGTCGACTAGAGGGCTGATCAAGTTCTTAGACAATTCTTTGGTGGATAGTAAAATGGTTGTTATTTTGAATATAAGATATATAGAGCTGGAGAAGCTATTCCTGGGTTTGGTTTATGAGCACTCTCTGCTCATTGGGTTGTTTTCTTTAAAAGGATAACATGTTATGGAAGGGTGGATCTTTACAGGGAGGGTGAAGAATAGTTCAGTCTATGAATGTGACCCTTTGGGGAGTCATGTGAGAGGAAAGGCCATGAAACCAGAAACAATAAATTAACATATTTTAGGCTTTCTTTTACTATATAAAAATAATTCAACTGAAAAGAACTCATGTTGCTAGTCTTTTTCCCCCCATCTTCTTAGCCCTCTGTTATCACTGGAGTCATGTGGTTCTTTACCCAGGGGCAGAAGATTTCTGAGAGGGGCCCCATGACCCACTGGCAGGGCTCTCTCTGGAAAGCTAGAATCTTTGGGCATCTCACTAGCTTTTCTCAGTCTGAGCTCTTATATCTTTGCTCTACCTTTCAAAAGGCCTAATCCAGTGGTTCTCAACCTTCCTAATGCTGCGACCCTTTAATACAGTTCTTCATGTTGTGGTGACCCCCAAGCATAAACTTATTTTCGTTGCTACTTCATTACTGTAATGTTGCTACTGTTATGAATCATAATGCAAATATCTGATATGCAGGATGTATTTTCATTGTTACAAATTGAACATAACCCACAGGTTGACAACCGCTGGACTAATCCAAAGGTATAAGCTCAACTATGAACTTCTTCAGCAATTGAGGTATTAAATGAGGGACCAGGACCCATGAACTTCATAGTCATTGTGGGATTAACTTGATGATATAAGACAGGAAAGAGGGAGATCTAGTCAAGAATTATGTTAGTGCTAGAACAAAGACCTTATTTGTAACTCCCTAATAACAAGGAGTCAACCTTTTCAAGAGACTCACACAGATAAGAGAAACAAGAAGGATTCAGGAGGATTTTACTAGGCTAAAGTTATCCTACCCACTTAAAGAAAAGATTGAATTGAGTTTCGTACATTGTTTAAGAAAGTGGGGAAGTTGGGGTAGCTAGGTGGTGCAGTGAATAGAGCACCAGCCCTGGAGTCAGGAGGACATGAGTTCAAATTCGGCCTCAGACACTTAACCCTACTAGGTATATGACCTTGGGCAAGTCACTTAATCCCCCAACTGCCCTACCTTTCTCCCTCCTAGATAAATAAATAAATAAATACTTATTGACTGCCTGAGTGACTGCTTGCTTCCCCATTGCCCTATGTGTGATATTCATTTTAAATTCTTTGAGAACTGTTGTGTCCCCAAACAACTGGTTAATTAACAGCTAATTAATGTTATCTAATTAATAATGATTACATTTTTAGTATATTAAATTTACTTAAATGTTTACTATAATATTTTTAAAATTTAATGTATTAGGAAGGTAGAAAAGTGACATGTTGCACTATAATTTACATGAAAAATTATTTTAAAATGAAAAAGGGTTTGGTGTTAAAGGGACAGAATATCGTTATCTAAAAAACTCATCTACCCTGGATGATATATTCCCTAAAGATTCAGGATAGCAAAGGATTTATGATGTATCATTTACATAGTTATTGGTTTTTTTTTTTTTTTTTTTTTTTGCTTTTTGGAGGGCAGTTGGGGTTAAGCGACTTGCCCAAGGTCACACGGCTAGTTTTTTTGTGTGTGTGTGTTAAGTGTCTGAGGCCGGATTTGAACTCAGGTACTCCTGACTCCAGGGCCGGTGCTCTATTCACTGGGCCACCTAGCCGCCCCACATAGTTATTGTTTATGGGTTTTTTCCTCCATTACATTCTTTGTCTCAATTCTCCTGCTCCCTTTCCCCATCCTTCCTCTGTATATAAAGTAGTTGATAGATTCCAGAGAAGAAAATGGCACATAGAAGCTCACTCCTAGCCAAGCACATCTTTCCCAAGAGCGAGTTTGGTCTGACACGCTTCAGGGGACTTCCTAGCGAGAAGACTGACAGAAGTTCATGTTTGCTTGATGAGGACAGATCTGTGTGCCAGGATCACAACAAACTGGCAAGGGTGGCATTTGATTTTAAATAAAAATTTTAAACCTTCGAAAGGCCTTTAACATTTTTATATGCTGCAACAGTATACTTATACAGGCAGGGAAGTTTTAAGTGTTTAAACCACCTTTTGTATACTCTGCGCCTTCAGAAAGAGTGATTACAGGGACAGATTCTCCCTTTCAAACTGGGGAATGGGCATTCCTTGAAGGTGGAGGGAACCAGACCACCTCTCCTCCTCCTCATTTGGTTTCTTCCATTTGCCCTAGCTTATGGTCTGACGCAGGAGAGAATGGATCGTTGTTTGCAGGAGCTGCCTGCTGCTTATGCTGTAGCTATAAACTGAAAGGCACTATAATACATTTCAAGTGCTTAAGGAAAGCCAGGCACAGAGGAGTGAGGAGCCAGAGCTTGCAGAACAGAGAATCTGGCACCTTCTACCTTTGGTCGCATCTCTCTTTTGTGGGGTTTGGAGTTGGTGGTGAGCATAGACGCTGCATCTGAGGTCACTACTCTGAAGCCTGTTCAGAGTGGAGTGTGTAGACACTTGCCTATGCTTAGCTATGTTCACGTGGGATGTCTCTTCCAAGGCCCCTGCCTCCTTCCCCTCCCCAAATGCTCCCACTCTGATGTCTTCCAGCACTGTCTGTACTCCCTAATTGTACCACTTAATCAAATACTATCATGCTTGGTTCCCTGGCTGTTTCACGCATATATTTCTTGTCTTCCCAGGTAGACTATAATCTTTGGGCATACAATGACCAGGTTTTATATTTATTTCTCAGCTTAGCCTGAAATTAGATGTAGTTGTGTTCTCCTCATCCATCCTCATCGGGTCTGCTACACCGCTAGACCTAGGAGGCAGGTCTGGATGGGATGTACAGGACTAGCTCTGTGACCATAGACAAGTCACCTAATTAACCTTTCTGAGCCTCGATTTTCTTGTCCGCATATGGATAGTAATAGCTAAAGTGCCTACCTCGGGGAGGAGGGTTCAGCCAAATGTTAGAAGGGATTTCTTGATTTCTCTTGACATCACAAGTATATATCTTGGTTGTCACCTGCCATTATTCATCCTCAACATGTGACTAACCTAGTCTCTTTTTCCACAATAACATCATTTATTCCTCCTGTTCATCAAAATTCTTCATTTTTTTTTGTTGTGGCCCACTCACCTCCATCCCTTAAACAGTGGTTCTCAACCTTCCTGATGCCATGACCCTTTAATACAGTTCCTTATGTTGTGGTGACCCCCAACCATAAAATTATTTTCATTGCTACTTCATAACTGTAATTTTGCTACTGTTATGAATCGTAATGTAGATATCTCTTATGCAGGATGTATTTAAATTGAACATAGACCACAGATTGAGAACCGTCTTAGCACAATGCCTGTTACATAAAAGCAATTAATAAATACTTGTGGACCGGCCACATGCTTTTCTTTTGCCCTATGTGTGATATTAGTTTTTAATTCTTTTGGAAACTATTGTGTCCCATAACTTTCAACTGGCCACACAGCAACAACACTAGAATATTGGTTTTAAATAAATGAGCCTTCTTTTCTGAAAGCTTAAGGTCATTGCCTGGGGTCATTTGAGGAGTTGTACATCTCTCTGAAGGCATCGCTGCCCACTCTCCTCTTTTTCCTTTTTAATTCTGGACCCAACTCATGGTGCCTTTCTACTGCCTTGCCCCAAGCATATATATACATATATTTTTGCTTTTTGGAGGGCAGTTGGGGTTAAGTGACTTGCCCAAGGTCACACGGCTAGTTTTTTGTGTTAAGTGTCTGAGGCCGGATTTGAACTCAGGTACTCCTGACTCCAGGGCCGGTGCTCTATTCACTGCACCACCTAGCCGCCCCCAAGCATATATATTGATGAACAAACTCTAAACATCAGTTCGCACCATCATCCTTAAATACATGTTGAGACAAAATGAATTCCGTAAGTTTATTT
>JAQQSW010001905.1:0-15371 GCA_028646575.1 Pseudocheirus occidentalis
AGAGTTCCCAGATCAAGGAGAAAATACTACAAGCTGCCAAGAAGAAACAATTTGAATACTGTAGAAACACAATCAGGATAAAACAGGATCTAGCAGCTTCTACATTAAGGGACTGAAGGGCCTGGAATATGATATTCTGGAGGTTAAAGGAGCTATGATTAAAACCAAGAATCACCTAACCAGCAAAACTGAGTACAATGTTTCAGGAGAAAATATGGTCATTCAACGAGGTGGAGGACTTTCAAGCATTCTTGATGAAAAAATCAGAACTGAATAAAAAATTTTGACATTCAAATACAAGAAGCATGAGAAGGTAAACATGGAAAAGAAATCATAAGGAACTTATCAAAGTTGAAATATTCACATGCCAACATGGAAAAATGATCATTGTAACTTATGAAACTATTCTCAGTATGAGTTTAGCTGAAGGGAATATAAATGTGTGTGTATATGTATGTATATGTGTGTATGTATATATGTGTATGTATATATGTATATGTGTGTATGTATACATATATGTATGATCATATAGGATGGTATATTTGAATATAAACACACATGTGAGTGTGTGTATATATGTGTACAGCTATACATAGACAGTGGGCACAGGATTAATTGAATAGGAAGGGATGATATTTTAAAAGGTGAATTGAGAAGTGGGAAAGGAATACGATGAGAGGAAACAGGGAGGGACAGAGTGGGATTAATCCTCTCATATAGAAGAGACAAGGGATAACTGTTACAATGGAGGGGAAGAACAGGAAGGCAAAAGGAAAGGGTCAACCTTATTTTCATTGAATTTGGCTTAGGGAAGGAAGGACATACACTCTAAATTGATTATCTTGAGCTACAGGAGAGTAGGGGGGAAGGGGATCAGAAGGGGCTAATGGAGGGGAGGGCAGGTTGAGGGGGGAGAGTCATTAGAAGCTCACACTTCTGCAAAGGGACAGGGACAAAGTAGAGAATAGAACAAGCTGGGGGCAGAATAGGAAGGAGGGAAATATAGTCAGTCTTTCACAATATGTCCATTGTGGAGATGTTCTGCATAACTACACATGTACGGCCTGTATTGAATTGCTTGTCTTTCTAGTGGGGGTGAGTGACAAGGGAGGAAGGGAAAAAATCTTGAATTTGAAGTTCTAAAATCAAATGTTAAAAACGTATATGTAGATGTGTGTGTATGTGTATATATATGTATATGTATGTATGTATGTATACAATTATCATTATTATTATTTACATGCAACTGAGAAATAAGATATACAGGCACTGGAGTAGTGCTTCGGTTTTGGGGGGTCAGGCTGTATAGGTTTCACCTATACCCTTCCTCAACAGGCTTCGGGCGTCCCCAGCTCCCGGCTTCCGCTTACTCCAGGAGAGACAGCTGCACAGAAAACTTAGGACTCAGGACTTGCTTCTAGCTGCATTCTCTAAGCTTGGCGTGGCTAGAACTTTCTCTTCTTCAGAACACAACACTTGCTTCTAGCTCTCTAAGCTTGGTGTGGCTGAAACTCTCTCTCATTCTCTAAGCTTTGTGTGGCTGGACTGCCTTCTGCACTTAAGACACAGAGCTTGCTTCTTGCTACTTTCTCTTAGGCTTGACGTGGCAGGAACTTTCTCTCATTCTCTAATCTTGGCGTAGCTTGAACTCTCTCTTCTTCAGAACACAACACTTGCTTCTAGCTCTCTAAGCTTGGTGTGGCTGGACTTCCTTCTGCCTCCGGGTAGCCTGCATTTAAGTCCTTTTTCCAGGGCCCCTTAGGGCCCCTCCCCTGGCCTTGCCCTCGCCACAGTGAGCCAATTGTGCATCACCCCAAGGGCGGAGAGATAATCCTGCTTTTCGCAAACAGGTGCAACCTTTGCATTCCGCCCCCAGGTGATCACGGGCCTCCTGTTAGCTGAGGACCAATTCAACCCATTACCAACAAGAGCCCCAACAGAGTAGGGAGATTCATCTTGCCCTACTGGAAAGTCTGAGGGGTGATGGGGGAGGATATAGGAGAGAGCAGATTGGTGGAGGTGGTATATGGCGGGATTGCTGTTTTTGGGTGGTGGCTAGAGAAAGGATAGGGAGAAAATTTGTATCTCAAAATCTCATGGAAATGAATGATGTAAACAAAATTTTTTTAAAAGTTTAAAAGAAAACAATTACTTTGTGATTTGTGTCTTTGTATTACGAGAATCATGTGATACATGAGAGTATTTTAATGATCCCTTGTATATATCTAAGTGTATTGAGTAGGTATATATATGCATGCTTTTACAAACATATACATGTGTACACATATACACATGCTTATAAATGTAGTCCCTATGTGCCTATTGCCTATGTGAATACATGTGTGAATAAACATATATATGTATATACAAATGAATTTTTATGCATATCTATCTGTAATTATGAGGGACAGATTCAGACCTAGAAATTCATTTATAAAAGAAGTTCTTAGGTAAGGAAATACTCTTCTATCAATGCAGATCAGCAACTGTTCTACAACTTAGTCTTACAGCATTTAGGCATAGGGAGGTAGGGAGAAATTAACTTACTTATCCAGAGTTTCATGGCCAATATGCAAAATTAATGTAGCCTTTGAACCCAGTTTGTACTGATTGCAAGACTAGTCATATGTCCACCATGCCTGCTTTCTCTCTTAAATCTCAGCCTCATACTTTGAATCTTTGGACAGTTGGGTGTCCAGTGGAATTACCAATGATAACTGGGATATTATTCATGAATATAAATATATATATATATATGTATATGTATATGTATGTGGATGTGTATGTGTATTGTGTATTGTGTGTGTATATATATATGTGTGTGTTGTGTGTATATATGTATGTACATATATTAGTGAGTAAATTCACTATTTTAAATAAAAAGAATAGAAATGAGTGGTCAAAGCTTTGCTGGTGAAGAATAATTTGTAATATGAGAGCAATGAAATTAGAATAAAAAAAACTTACTTTCTAGACGCTGAAAACAGAAAACAAACTTAGGGTCATGATTTCTGCCTCCTCCCAAAGCCAGGCTCTAGGGATCAGCTGCAGCTATGGTCCTTTTGCAGTGAAATTTCATAGCTGCCTTATCACTGTAAGGTAGGCAGCACCACCTTCAAGCAGGCCAGTGTGCTTGCAGGATCAGAGAATGCATCCATCAGAGGCTGAATCTCTGGAAAAGAACTGGCTCTTACTCTCGTGCTGAGTAGGCGTTAGAACAGTCGCTCCAGGTAACCTTCTTTACAATATTATCTGTCAGAAAATGGCTACAGAAGTTACAATATCCCCATTCTCATTTAATTAGTATTTTTTTAAGTCTCTTAAGAGAACTCTTGCATGGATCAGCATTCATGAATATTAAATATGAAGGATAAAAATCTTACAAGTTATTTTGCCCCATAAATGCTTTACTTGTTTAAGCAAATCTTTTGTATTTATCAGCTAATTCTCCACTGGATTTTAATTCTTTTCAAATGAAAGAGCTTTCTCCTTGGATCTGATGCAGCTCACAGTGTGGTGTTTGAAGCTATACAGCAAAATTAAGTTATTTGAGCTTCAGTCTACAACCTGGCAACATCAAGACAATCATACCTTATAATGTGGTATGGAATGGAATTTCAAAGTCTTTGGCAGAGCCACATGATCCTAGGAAATGGAATATTCTGGAGAGTAATGACCGAGTTATTTTTCTTTTACAGCTTACTTTAGTGCTATTGTCTCTACTTCAATATTTCAGTGGATCCATGATCCAAGCTATCCATGCCTACCTAACCTAGGCCACTCTTGTCCATATTTTTCTGTGAATACATGAGATGGAATTCAATCAATGCATTATGGGAGGTAAGAGGGAGACTCCCTCTGGTTTACTTAATGCTGAATACAGGCCAGTGTGGGCTGCCCATTCATCTTCCCTCACTCTTTCTGGATTGACTTATATTTAGAGCCAGATAGGAAGTGAGAGGTCACTTGGTCCTACCCCTTTATTTCATAAATAAAGAAACCAAACGACATAACTTACTCAAAGTACATAATAAAGTAGGATTCATACTCAAGCATCCTGGCTTCAGTTTCAGCATTCTTTCTACCATAAACACGATCAGTTTGCTTGTTTGTTTTTTCCTGTTCATATATCCTTCTGGTGACATTCTCAGATAGAATTCCACATTAGTAATATTTTACAACCTGTTCACATCCATTGTGAACTCTACCCTTGTTGGGTGATTTTCAACTTCAATGTTTCTGATACTGTCATAATCTAGAAGTATACTGGTGTTTAAAAAGAAAGATGTGCTTCTTTTTCGGTGAGAAGTTTGAGGTCATTGTAATAACTGACGTTACCCAAAGACCAGCAAGCTCACTCTCCTCCTTCAATTCAGTTCTGGGATTAACTCGTGCCTAGTTGTAGTATCCGTGCTGATGAACAAACTCTATGGCTAGGCTATCCAAATGCATGTGGCTAAGTGTTCAATTGCTAGAGTAATGACCTCAGAACCAGAAAGACCAAATCCTGTCTTAAACACAGCCTATGTGACCTTTGGCAAATGACATGCTCAGTTTCTTAATCTAAAAATGGGAATATTAATAGCCCATACCTCGCAGGGTTTAAAGAATCAGGCATAATAATAAAAAAAAATTTCAAAATCCATGATGGCAATGTTCATAGAGAATGGTATGGAAGTAAAAAATGTGAATGTTGATATGTGGAACCTATGAGAAATAGGCAGTTAGATTTCCTTGCCCACCAAAAACTGTAATCTTTGGCTGGAGATTGCTTAAAATACACCTTGCTGAATGCAATTTTATAACAAAACATTAATTCTGATTTTATGTTCTTTTTTATAACACATGACTATGAAATAACCCATTAAATGTAGGGGGAGAAGAAGTTACATTGGAAGGGATCAGGAGAGACAACTGAACAATGTCAGAAGGACCTCAAGGTTAAAAAAGGGAAATGGGGAACCTGTCGTCTCTCATCTTGCTTTTGGATCTGTGGCACAACTGTTCTTCATGAAAATCCCATGCCTGGGCTAAATCACAGGCCCCACGTCAGAGTGAGGAACTCTATCCATCCCCTCTCATCCCTCCACCAGTCAGATGTACAATCAAGCCATTATAAGCCAGGGCTAGTGAGAAGGGTAGGGGTGATCCCATCTCATTTAACCACAAACTTAGCCCTTTTCCATTTTTTTCAATTTCCTTATAGTGTACTTAAAAGCTCATTTTAGTACTTTATGGAGCAGATTCATAATACTTTCTGCCTTTTTCCAGATATAACCAATAGCTGATTCGTTAACATCAAACTTGAAAGTGACAAAAGGGAAATAAGCTTATCTAACCCCTTTATTTTCTCACTAAGCCACATCACTGAATTTGCAGCTTTTACTTAGAGCCTTAAAGACTTGCACTTATATTCTGAGGGCACAATTACAACAGAAAACTTGAGTTTTCAAGGCAAACAATGAAAATACGCAATGAATGCACAAGAAACTCTTCACAACACAAGAGCAATGAAACACCTAGCAGGATACCAGTCAATCCACAAATTGACCCTAACGTATCTCTTTTTTTTTCCCTACTGCACCTCAGCAGCAATGAGGTTGCCAATGAAAAAGTGAAAATTACGTAACTAATAAAATCAAGTGAATGTTTGAAGTCATAAAAGTTAAATGCACAAATAGTGAAGGTCAACTCTCTCTCTCTCTCTCTCTCTCTCTCTCTCTCTCTCTCTCTCTCTCTCTCTCTCTCTCTTTCCCCTTCTCCCCGTGTTTATATTTATATAATATACATATAATTTATATATCATCTATTTATATATATTATGTAAATAAATATGTGTTTATGTATATAACTATATGAATTGTATATGTACACATATATATGCATTTATACATAATTTAAGAGTTTTGTAAACTTTAAAACACTATGTAAATGTTAGTTATTATATGATGGCCTGGACAATAGGTATTCTTCATCTACTTTGTTTACCTCTGTGGATAGTTAGACTGAAATCTTTTGAAGGATTAAAGTTCCACAAGGTTCTGGAGCTTGATAGAGTTAGCCCTATGTCATCCACAAAAAGAAACATTTAAACGACATTGACTTCTCTAAGAAATCCCTGTTTGATTTGAATTCTATGCGACACATCCTCTTTGAAATGTATCAAAGATCTTGAATGTTTTATGCTCCAATTAATCTTAAAAATTGTTGCTGAGCTAAATATTGACACATTCTTCTCCATTCTATTTAATTTTCACAATAAAAACTGATTTTTATTTTTGAGGTTGAATCTGGGGGCCTATAACGTGTACAATTCTGGATTCTTAAATCCTAGTGATTTTCCAGTCACAGAGAAGAAAGCAGAGTCAGCTTTGGGGAGATTCTTGAGGCCCAAGGAGGTCTAAAGTCCCATCAGATTTCAGATCTTCTCTCTTTGATATCCAAAGATATCTGTAAGTAGATACTTTTCTCCTTCATGTTTCTGAAAATTCTTGAGATCCCAGAATAGCTAGCAAATTGGCTGCCCAAGAGAAAGTTTGCAAAAGGCTTTTAAGTCCATTATTAATAGTGAAATAATAGTTTTCTTCAAACCTTCTCCCCATGCTCATGTCCTTGCTTTATAGCAGCACTGCTTAAACTGTGGATCACAACCCCACTTGGCTACAGCAAAAGGTTTCAGAATGTGCAATAACCAAAATTTAATTAAATAACCAAATATTTCTAATAATCAATAATTATAACCAATTATTGTAGCTAATATAACCAATAACAAAAATAATTAAAAACCAAACACATAATGAATTCGATGTGTTTCTAGAAGCACTTGGCCATGTTGCATCACGCAATTTCACTGCAGCTGGGTTCTGAACAAAAGGCATATACACTTAGCACTGCATATGCTGTCATGTCCACACAGCACCAATGAATGTGGCCAGAAATACAGAAAGGGGTTATGAGTGCAAAAAAGTTTAAGAAGCTCTGTTACAGCATAGAGTATAATGGAAATGTGTCTATAGTATCTTTATCTATGAAGAATGGAGAAAGAGGACCCTGTTGAAGAGGCAGCACATAGTTCTAGAAAGTCAGGACATCTCCATTCCAGGACTGATTCTTATAGTCCCTGCGAATCTGATAAGCCACAATCCCACAGTGAGTCTCAGTTTCACCATAAAACTATTGAACTTGATAGTGGCATATAGGACATTGTAAAGAATGTTGGAGGTAGAAACTAGATATAGACCAACATCTCATACCACATACAAAGATAAAGTTCAAAAAGGTACATGACTTGGACATAAAGGGTGAAATCATAAGCAAATTAGGGGAGCACGGAAAATTTTACTTCTTTAATCTATGGATAAGGGAAGAACTTATGACTCAACAAGAAAGGGAAAAAAATCATGGGAAGTAAAATGGGTAATTTTGATTACATGATATTAAAAGCCTATTTTGCAAAGAAAACCAACGATGCCAAGATTAGAAGGAAAGCAGGTAACTGGAGAAAAAAATTTCCATGAAGTTTTTTTTCAGATAAAGGCTTCCTTTTTCAAATATATAGAGAACTGAGTCAAATATATAAATATATGTCATTCTCCAGTTGATAAATGGTTAAAGGATATGAACGGATAGGGTTTTTTGATGAAGAAATCAATCTCATATATAGCCATATGAGAAAATGTTCTAAATCACTGTTGACTGCAAATTAAAACAATTAGGTACCACCTCACCTATCATGTTGAGTAACGTGACAGAAAAGGAAAATAACAAATGTAGGAGGGTATATGGAAAAAAAAGAGACACTAACACATTGTTGATGGAGTTGTGAACTGGTCCAAGCATTCTGGAGAACAATTTGTAACTATGCCCAAAGGGCTAAAAGCCTATGGGTACCCTATGACCTAGCAATACCACTACTGGCTCTATATCCCAAAGAGATTTTTTTAATGAAAAGGATCAATAGTGCAAAAAATATTTATAGCAGCTCTTTTTTGTGGTGGCAAAAGAATTTGTGGTAGCAAAGAATTGGAAATTGAGGGTATGCCTACCAATTAGTGAAAGGGCTGAACAAATTATGTTATGTTATTGTGATGAAATTCTACTGTGCTATACAGAAATGATGAAGGGGACAGTTTCAGAAAAACCTGGGAAGTCATATGAATGGATGCAAAGCTAAGCAAGCAGAACCAGGATAACATTATACATAGTAACAGCAATATTGTAAGGATGGCCAGAAGTGAATGACTTAGGTATTCTCACCAATACAATCATTCAAAACATTTCTGAAAGACATAATGAAAAATGATATCTACCTCCAGAAAGACAACTGATGGAGTCAGAATGCAGATTGAACCATAATTCACTTTTGTTTTATTTTTCTTGCTTTTTTTTGGCAACATGGCTAATACATAAATGTTTTGCATGATTTCACATGCATAATTAAGGTGACATCTCTTGCCTTCTCAATGAATGGGGGAAGGCAAATGAGAAGAAAAGAATTCAAATTATTTTTAAATGAATGTTAAAAAATAATTAACATTTTACAAAAAGAATGTTGGATTCAGAGTTCAAGGGCCTAAAAATCCTAGCTCTTTGATTAACTTGTTATGTGACTTGTTTCTCTCGCGACATCTGAGTTTTCTCTTCTGTTAAATGACTGATTCGGACTAGATAGCTCTAAGGATCCTTGTAACTCAAAACTGACGATGCTATGTTCTCTAAGTGTCTTTGCGGCTCGAATGAGCGTCACTCTGTTACACCACCTGCCCGTTCTTACCACACTCTGTCTTGTATCTTAGCTTGCTCCTTTTTCCCTCGGATTTTCTCCGTGTGGGACACGGTTACTTGAGGAATTGACTTCCAACAAATTGTCTGCAGTGAGGACATGGGTCACACAGTGGAATACACTGTTTTATAGAGTCCTAGTGGTCCATTTCGTTGACCAGCTCCTACGCTGGGGCTATGAAGTTGACCTTTGAGGCCCCAGGCGTGGCAAAGACTCGTTGGAGAATGGCTATGGTTTTAGTATAGAGAAGGACATGGGCCTACAACTGCACCTGCCTGTCTAAAACTCTCTCTAATCTTTCCCCTTTCACTTTCTGGGTCAGGGGCTGTGTGAAATCCTCTCTCCTTTGAAATGTCCCTAGTACTGCTGATGAACCAACCGTAATTCGAGTCACCCAGGCCTGCAACCTCAGGGTCATCCTTGAACTCCTCACTATGTCACTCCCCCACATCCCGTTGGTTGCCAGGTTCCATCAATGCCACTTTCTAAATATTCACATGCAGTCCTTGTGCAGATCCTCATCAATTCAAATCTTAAGTCTCTGGTGGGTCTCCTACTTCAAACATCTCCCCACTCTGGTACATCCTCTAATCATTTACCCAAGAGGATTTTTAAAAACCTACATCTGATCATATCACAGCCTTACTCAATTAACTCCAGTGGCTCCCCAGTAGCTTCAAGAATAAATATAAAATTCTCTATTAGTATTTTAAGAGCCTTCACAACCTACCTGGTTCCTCCCTTTCCAGTTTTCTAATTCTTTACTCCCATCCAGATTCTCAATTATCCAAAGATAATGGCCTCCTTGCCACTTATGGCAAAAGGGTTTCTATCTCCTATGTGAATTTTCCTAGCTGAACCACCATACCTAGAATGCTATCTCCCAACTTGTCTCTCATGTCCTCTGGCATTTTCTGACTTCCTTCAAATCTCCCCTAAAATCCTGCTTCCTCCCAGCTTCCTTAATGTTAGTATCTTCACTTCGAGGTTGTCTACAACTTCCTCCATAGATGTCTTTTATGTATATAGTGGCTTTCATGTTGTCACCCCATTAGTATGTGATTTTTTTGAGGTTAGAGACTGATTATTCCTTTCTTTGTGCCTAAGTGGTTAGCACAGTGCCTGATAAATATTAAGTGCTTAGTAAATATTTGTTGATTGACTGACAGTTTGTCCACTGGAGAGATTATGCTAATGGCACTAATCCATTTCATATAGGACCCTAATGGAGTACATCCATTCAACCTTGACCAAAAATGATTATGTATTTTAACTTTAGCCTTCAGGTTTTCTTGGTACAGGAACAATTTCACCCAAGAATGTCTTTGGATTTTCTTTGAAAGATTGTGAATCTCAATCTTCTGAAAACAGCATCATAATTTTTCCCCCAAAGTCAATAATATTCCTTTCAGTCTGGTTGGCACTACTTCAAATGTGTCAGTTTTAAAGAACCCAAAATATACCAAGAGGCTGAAATGAAAGTTACCCCAAAAGTGATGTGGTTCTTTGGAATAATGTTGTAGGCCAAGACTTTCAGGGTCCTTGGCCACATTAGCTCCCCAGTTCTACAAAGGTCATTAGGCAGATATGCAAGGAAAGTATAATCTTGTTCGGTAGATGCTCTCAATCTAAAGAAAGTACTGAGTTAATTTACAAGTCTTGATTGTACCACCCTGTTTGTGCCTCTGAACATGGTCCCAGGATAAAGAGCTTAAGGACTGACTGGCTTTGGGCTGGGGTAGAGAAAGATCAAGACCAAGGATGGTTCCTTGCATTCTGCTAAGGGTATATAAACCTTATCTTCCATGTATCTTTGGCTCTGTATGAAACAGGTCTGCAATAAACAGACTATGGAATACAACCCTGTCTCTCTCCCTCTTTCTTATTCAGCTAGAAGCTCTCTTTCTCTGTCCCTTTATTTCACTCAGCTGGTAGCTAGGCCCAGACTGTGCTAGCCTCAGTGGAGTAAGTACTGGCTTTGGAAGCCAAGGTGAGTCTAATTTTCTCTCAGAAACTTGGTTTCCTCATCCAAAAGATTGGATTAGATGACCTCTGAAGACCTTAGGAGCTACAAAGCTATTATAAATATATTCAATTACCAAAAAAAGACATAAATTTCTGAATTTCTTCTCATCCATGTTGTGTTCTACTCAACCTCTCACATTCTTCTACAGAAAGCTCCACAAATAATCTGAGGCACGTGCCCATGGCCTGCCACCATTTTGTGGAGTCCAAATCCATCACAAATGTTTTCAGTAATGCTAAAGCTTCTCTGGCCTGACTTTTATTCCTTATTTTCTATTTTGAATTAGTGTAAGGGGTGAAGTAGAAGGGAACCATGTTCTTGCCCAAATTATTTAAGTTCCTTTTTTTCTCCTGTTTATTGTTGTTCACTTTGGGGGGCCCAAGTCATAAGCTGTTTCAGTTTCCTAACTAGAATCCTTCTTGCTGCAATTGTGCTCCAATTCCTGTTTTTCAAGAAGTGGAAATTAAGAACTCAGATGGCTCAGGCTAAGCCAAAATTAAAGTTTTGCTTAAATCCAGACACATAAGTATGCACACACTGTGAATGAACTCATTCCAATAAATATCAGTTTCATCAATTTGATAATATTGTTGCCTTCCTTTGGAAAGATAACTGGTCAGCAACTGGTCAAAATGCAGCTTGTCATTGAAGAAAAATATTCTTATATGTTTACTGTCTTGATCCCTCTGATTGCACAAATCTGGAACCTTAGAAATAGACCACAGTTTTAAGTAAAGCATGAGAAATAGAAGAAATTCTCCTACTTTGCTCATAAACTCATTTCTTCTGAGACTGTAATAACATTCTAAATTAGAGAACCATGGCTACTCCCTATCTTTGATTTAAAGTTGCTGAGACTCTTGGTAAAAGAAAAAATCATGTCAAATCAAGAGGATTGAATTTGGATTTTGCATTGCAGACCTGCTGCTTGCTATGCATATGGTGCAGGAAATTGCTTTACTGCTCTGGGTCTCAGTGTCCTCCTGTGTAAAATGAAGAATGATTTTTAAGCTCCCTCTAATATCTAAATCTATGTCCTCTGACAACATGCTCCATTTCCCAGGGTTCCTTTTCCTCATTTAAAAAGTGATATGGTCACACATATGCTATGTCTGTAATTGTGTACAAAGTTCTCCTGTTTCTGCTCTTCCCACTCAGCATCAGCTTATATAAGTCTCTCCAGGTTATTATGAAGTCCATCTGCTTCTCATTTCTTGTAGCACAACAGTATTCCATTACATTCATATACCACAACTTCTTCAGCCATTCCCCAACTGCTGGTCATCCCCTTGATTTCCAATTCTGTGTCAAAACAAATAGAGCTGCTATAAATATTTTTGTGCATACAGGTCCTTTCCACTTCTATGATTTCTTTGGGATACAGCCCTAGAAGTGGTATTGCTGGATCAAAGAAACAGTACATACTTTTTTTATACCACTTTGGTCATAGTTCCTGATTGCTCCCCAGAAAGGTTGGATCAGTCCACAACTCCACCAGCTCACAATACAAGGTTAGAGGACAGCTACAAAATACTCATGACAGAAAGAGATATTCACATCTGGAGGAAGAACTACAGAGTCTGCAGATTGAAGGAAACCACTTGCTCTCTATTTTGTGTTTTGTTTTGTCCCTTCTTTCTCATTGTTCACCCCATTGGTTATAATCCTTATTTACAAAATGACTAACATTCAATGTGAAGGTATTTGTAGGACCTATATTTGATTGCATGCCACCATGGTGGGGGGGAGGATATGGAGGGGGAAATTTTTTAAACTCAGGGGACTGCAGAACTGAATGTTGCAAACTAAAAGTAACTAAATATATTTAAGTTTAAAAAATGATGTGGGTAAGGGACATTGGCCCACATCAGGGCCTACTGACCTTTTTAGTATGTTAGACACCCTTGGAAATGTGAAAAAGTCTATGGACCCTTTCTTAGAATAATGGTTTTAAAGGCATAAAATAAAACATGCATAGTTTTCAAGAAAACCAATCTTATCAAAGTATTGCTATCACTTCTTCCAAGTTTCCAGATGCCCAGTTTGAAATTATCTCTTTTGCCTCCCAACCTGTGATGCTACATTTTTCATCCATGTACAATATGATGCTGGCCTCATTCTTTTCCATTTTTTGCTACAGAGTTCTTCTGTTGAAAGTTGCTTCCCCATCACTTCTTTTTCTCCTTCCTTCACTGTAATTTCACTGGATCCCCACAAAGACAGTGTAATCCTCCAACCAGGAAGTGAAAGAAACAAATAATGGGAAAAAAGGAACTGGGGTTCTGCTTCCTAGGGAATAGACTGAAATTTCTTCACAGGAGCACACAGTAAGGCAACTTAAGGCAACTTGAGGCTTCAGAGAAACGGACCTCTCTTTTGATAAATCAAGCAGCCTCAGGGTCTGAGTCATGGGTCTTTTGAAAAACTCCCCAAATAAACAGAGCAGAATCCAGAAAGAACTAACACACTAATTAAGATGGAAAGGAGACCCAGAAGATTAGATGTCAGGTTTTAATAAGTCTTTGTGGGGAATGGATAATTTCATATAATAATATGATGACAAATACACCTAGTAAGAAAATATTACAAAGGGGGGGTTGGTCAGCAGCAATAGTACTAGTTAGTTTTCTGTTTAAAAAGATCAAGCTGAATTGACTGAAGAATTAAACAGAAAGTGGATAACCTTTCTCATTTGTATAATGATATAATCACCTTGATGGAGATCTGAACCTGATTAACCAAAAATGGTTTCTAAATTTATATAGCACTTATTTGATATTCCAAGCACCTAAAGATTTCAAACATATAATATCAGGCCTCATCCTTCTCCACCTCTTGGTGGAAGCTGGCATTGGGATCAGCACCTCCTTAAAGGTTTGCCTCCACTGGCCTCCTTGACACTGAGCACACCTGTGCTCCTACTTCTCTGTTTCTTTTCCTCCTCATCCCTCAAATGGAGGAATTCCCCAAGGAACTATCTCAAGACCCATTCCTGTCTCTCTCTTTCTATTTCTGACTCTGTCTCTCTTTCTGTCTTCATCTTTCTTTTGTCTGTTTATCTGCCCCCTCTGTCTCTCTCTGTCCTTCTGTGTCTGTTTCTCTGTCCTATCCCTCCCTCCCCCCCCTCTCTCCCCCCTCCATCTTTCTGTCTCTGTCTCTTTTTCTCTTTATTTCTATCTGCCTCTCCTTTTCTGTCTCTGTCTGTCTCTGTCTCTATCTCTGTCTCTCTGTTTCTGTCTCTCTGTTTCTGTCTCTGATTATCTGCCTGCCTCTCTGCCTCTGTCTCTCTGTCTTTCTCTCTATATATGTCTCTGTCTCTTTCTGTGTGTCTCTGTCTCTGTTTCCATCTCTGTCTGTTGCCATCTGTCTCTGTCTCTCTTCCTCTTTATTTATACCCCCTTGTTCCCCTCAGTCCCCACACCATTCTCCATTCTCCTAGCTTCAAGCATTACTTCTATTCTGATATGAGTTCTCTAGACTTCCCCCATCCCAACCTCCCTCTTCCAGAATGGTTTTCCATATCTTGCTGGACTTTCTTCTCCAGATTAATCTGCCATATCTCAGACTCCACACATCTGAAGCCAAATGCCTCATTCTTTCCTATCCAAAGCCTACTCTTGCACCCAGTGCTAGCACCCATTCTACCCAGTTCAGGCTCTCGTTGTTCTTTGCCAGCTAGAGAATAGTCAGCTGCTAGTTTCCTCTGGCAAAGCTTGCCAAGCTTTCACTTCATCTCATACATTAGAATCTGAAGAATGTGTCAGCAGCACTCCTGCCACCATGGGACTCTCTGGGATCCAGAGGCCTACTGGGGGAAGGGTGCCATTCCCAGGCTCTGGGTACCTCCTACAACTGCTTCTCGATCATTTCCCTTCCATGGCTTCCTCTGAGTCATCTGGAAGTTCGGGATCCTCTTCCATATTCTCTCGCCAACCCTGCTTTGTTTGCACAGGGTTTGCTTCTATTTGGTCCACCCTATTTCCTTTTTGGATCAACTAGGTCATTTTCCCTCCTCCATTGTATCCCCCAAACATCCCTTCATCCAGCATGGGGATTCTGGGCACCTACCAGTCAGGGAAAAATAAATGAGGGGCCTTTTATCCCTTTGGGTCGTATGTCCTCTTGGTTTCTATTGCTTAGTCCAAGATGTGGCATTGCCACAAAGAGCCAGTGCAAGAGTTTAAGGAGAAATGATCAGAAGATCAAACTTTTAAATTTTAAGATGTTTTATTTGTTTTTGTTTTATAGGTGGTTTTTATTGGCCCTCCTTACCTGACCAACCAAGTTTAATTGTCAGGTCTTTTCATTTTCATTTCTTAATTTTTTCAATGAATAAAAACAATATTTTTTTAAATTGAAGAGTCAATATTTGTTGGACTTTTTTAAGAAAGAAAAAAGAAAAAATTCCTGGGGACACAAACCAAGAATGTATGCTTATATGTGTGTATATGTGTGTGTATGTATGTATGTATGTACATGTGTATGTATAATATATGTATGTGTGTGTATATGTTATATGTGTGTTATACATCTCTATCATTAGGCTCCAAGACAGATTAAATG
>JAQQSW010001906.1:0-15350 GCA_028646575.1 Pseudocheirus occidentalis
TCTTCCCCTTTCTCTCCCTCTTTCTCTCCCTCTTTGTCTCTCTCTTCCCCTTTCTCTCCTTCTTTCTCTCCCTCTTTGTCTCTCTCTTCCCCTTTCTCTCCTTCTTTCTCTTCTCTCTTTGTGTCTCTGTATTTCTCTGTGTCTTGTATCTCTCTCTCTCTCCTCATCTCACCTTCCTCACCTCTCTACCTTCCTTCAAGCCTGAGATAAAATCCTGCCTTCTACAAGGAGCATTTCAAGGAAAACAAAACCTAGTAATGGTTGGAAGGAGGTCGGATTAGAATTGTGTTCCAAGTTGCAAGCTTCCAGCCCTGCCTGCCTGCTGGGGGCAGCAGCTCCTCAGGTCTGAGAGCTCCTCAGCACCTGCACAGGTAGCTGGATATACTCAACTGAATACTCTGCCCACTGCCCCTGCCCTGGGATGCTCCATCCTGGCCTGGGGGAGGGGAGGCATCCATATGCCTCTAGCTGCATTCCTTAGAATTGGGGGCAATGGGCAAGTTCTTCACCCCTCTTCCCTCGATTCATCCCTGCCTCCTTGGAGGTTTCCTGGGAGTCCTCTACATAGGAGCTGGAAGCCAAAGAAAGCTTGGGGGTCAGGCCTCCAGGAGCAGCCCCAGTCCCTGTGAGCTCAGGATTGGTCCTGGGCTGCGGGTTCCCTTGTTAAGGGTCCCCAAGGTTGAGCCTCAGTCGTCATGTGCTGGTCAGCTCTTCCAGGCTCACTAGAATTGCTCAGCTGACAGGAAGCAGTTTGTATCAGGCCAAACCGACCACTAACTGTAATTACACAGACCCATATGGACAGGCAGAAAGGCTCATATGACTGACCAATCCCACTGGAGCAGCCCAGAGTCACAGGGTCATCGATTCAGAACTGGACGGAGCACTGGGCCTCATGTCAGGAAGACAGCCCCTAACACTGATGAACCCTATGAGCCTGGGCAAGTCATAAAAAAAAAAAACCACCACAATGCTGCCTGCCTCAGTTTCCCCACTTGTAAAATGGGCGTTATAATAGTCCCCGCCTACCAGGGTAGTTGTAAGAATCAAATGAGACGTTTGTAAAGTCCTCGGCACAGGGCTCTGCACACAGTAGGCACTTAAATTAGTGCACCCTAAACCGTCTTGTATTGATCCAGCATATAATCATCCCTGTCCATATCTCTCCAGGGATCTCTTCATCGCACCCTTGGCTGCCCAGGATTGGTCTGTGCACCTCCTTCCAGATTCAGGAGGAAGCTCCCCGAGCCTCAGGCCTCCCGGGCCAGCAACAATTCTTCTTACTCCAGGGGACTTCTGTCACCTGCTTCTCCCTCTCTTTAATTCTTTGTTACACAGAGAGCAGGAAGCTTTAAGGGCAAAACGAGGGTCATGTTGAAATTAAAGATGTCGGTGGTTCATATTTTTAAACTGGAATTTGAGTCTTTTGAGTTCTAATCCAGGACTGTTCCCATGACCCACACTGCCTTTCACAAAGAAGATCATCCCCATGATCAACAACTTAGAGTGAGATCAGCCCTTAGGTTCAGCCAGTTCATGCTGTTTACATGTGGGGAAACCGAGGACTGTAAAATCAAACAATCAGGCCCATCGCTCGGCAAGCCCCTTGAAAGACCATCCGACCTCTAACTGCAAATCAGATATTTAATTAAGCACCTACTGTTCGGCAGACATTAAGCTAATTTTGGGGGATGGGGAGGGAACATGCCCCAGAGCTTCCATTCTCACAAGACTCTGACCCCACCTCCTGCCGGTGTTCCGAAGAGTACTCCTTCGAGAGCCCTTCCTCTGGGCTGGCCGCCATTTTATACCGTGTCCATGCCTACCCAGTTGTCTTCATGTTGCCCTGCCCCATTAGAATGGGAGAGACCTGCTGTTGCCCTACTGTGTGTCCCCAACACTGACTGATCACAGTGTCTGGCCCACAGCAAGTACCCAAAACATGCTGGTTAATTGGCGCGCACAGAGTAGATTATAAAGTGGTCTTAGAGAGGGAGAGGCGCCCAGCCCTCGGCAAAGTGGGGGCTGGGTCACCCCCTTATGCTTCCTCTTTCTAAGGGGCTCTTTGTTTCTTGGCCTGTTTTTTTCAGGTCTGTTTCTTCCTTGTGCTTGGGTTTCCTTTACCTGGGGTTGTGCCTCGGGACAATCTGAAGGAGACAGGAGCTATTACTGACTCATAAAACGCAATTTGAGGCTGGTCACAGATGGAAGCAGAAGAAAAAACCCGGACAGGCCCAGTGAGAAGCCTGGGTAAAGCCGGAATTCAGCGGCATCCCCTTCCTGCGAGCTCGCCAGGCCCTGCTGATGAAGACCAGCTTCCTGCACCAGGCAATTAGGCTCCTCTCTTCCAGAGACCGACTCAGAAATCCCAGCGTGACCTTTGCCTAAGTCTCCATTGAATGGGCCCCTGGAAGACTTCCACCCCAGAGTAATCCTAGCTGGACGAGAACGATCCTGCAGCAATTAGATTGATTATGAATTTAGGGCAGGGGAAGGGGGGCAGGGAGAAGGGCCCTGGTCCCAGGAACGAAGGGAGTGCTTGGAGAGCCAGGCGCATGTGTTACCTGCGAATTCAGGTGGGGACCTGAGATCCCAAGAGGGCTGGTGGGTAAAAACCGGGCTACAGATGCAGAGAATGGAGGAATCCCTGATCACACATCTGCATATGAGCACATATACATACACGTTCCCTGTATGTGCATGTACACATCCATATATGTAGAGAGGGCGGATGTTCCTTTGTGTGTATACCTGCATAAACGTGTGTATACACACACACACACACACACAAAGATACACACACTAAAGAGCTCTGTTGGGGAAAGTACAATAATCCATTTAGAGCTGAAGACTGGGGAGTGCTGCAGCCACAACCAGTTAGGTGAGGAAACAGAAGAGCGCCATCGCCGATGGAACTGGACTGAACCACATTCGAGAATCCTCGCTGCTCCCAAGCCAGGAGCTTGGTGTCCTATCACTCCGCACCTAGGGTCAGCGAGAGCAGCAATACCCAAGGGAGCGACGCAGCCAGAAGCAGTCGGCAGGTCACGGATTGGGAGCTGAGAAGGTCGTCTGAGGCTGTCTGATCTGGTCCCTCATTTTGGATATGGGGAAATCATGGCCCAGAGACTGTGTGACTTGCCCAAAGTCACCCATACTGGGACCAGGCATTTGAACAAAGGTCATTGCTCTTAGTGGTTATTAACTGTGCTGGGCAAATGGCCATTGAGCTGACTGGTGACTTCTGCCCTAGGTTCATATTCTCCAGGGGTCAGGGTCTCTGCTGGGGAGAGCTGAGTTTGTCACCCACCAGCCCCAAGATTCCCCATATATGATCTCAGAAACCTTTCCCCACATCCTCTGCCGCTTCCCCATTATCACCACTACAAATACTTCAACAAAATCAACAAGGGAATGATGGAAGAGGTTTTGGGTACAGTGAAAAGAGCTGAATTTGGAACCAATCCAAGTATTTGGGTTTGAATCTGGTCTCTACTTCCAGCTTCCTGTGTGACCTTAGGAAAGTCACCATCTCTTGGAGCCTAAATGAGGACATAATGTGTACATGTACATGTGTGTATGCATATTCATATACGTGTACATATGTAAGTAGGAATATATCTGTGGTATATATATAGTATTGTTTAAATATATAAAGAATTATCTGCACAGAGCAGGTATAAACATTCACAGAAGCAATGTAGGCATGTACAAAACCACACATGCATATACTCAAAGCTAGGTATACAGTTATTGATATGTACACAGATATCCACCCACAACATGGACACACATCCATATCCACAGAGGAACATCCACCCCGCAGATATCTGTCTGTAGGTATGGATACAAAGAGCATCTATGTATATACACATGTATTAATACATTCATCTCCATGAAAGTGGGGAGTCGTTCATTTTTTCTATGTTTGACACACAGGAGTCACTTAAATACACTCTGGCATACATGCATATACAACACACATGCACACACATGTGTATATACTGTACATGTATGTATGTGTGCACATGTGTATACACCAAGCACTTAATAGGTGCCCACTTTGGTGTAGATGCCGTCCTAGGCTTTGGAGACATGTGGGTGACAATGAAAGTATTCCTTATCTTGAAAACCTCTAGAATCCCTTCCAGCTTGGACCCTTGCTACTGAAAAGCCCCTTAAATGATCCCTATCCTCTGGGTGCTCCCTTTCATTTGGTGCTGATTAAGCTTTGGATAACTTGTCTCCACACCCCCAGGAACTTTGGATCCCTAGACTGAGACAAGTCTAGGGGTAGAGGTCTTCCCTGCAAGGAGTCCTAGGTAAGGGAGTGGGAAGGGGAAGGAGGACGCTCCTATAATGGAGAAAGACCCCTGGGGAGAGCAGGAGGAAGACTTTAAAAAGACAGCAGGATGAGAAGAAACTGAACCAGACAAACCACCTCCTTTTGCCTAGTGCTATGAATATCAAATAATTTATGCAAAGCTCTTCGAGATCCTCAACAAGGAAGCCTTAGGAATCCCAGGAATAATCACAGCCCCACTCTCCTACCAGTGGATGAGTCCTGCCTGAGAATCTTGCTAGCTAGCTCATTGAGGCCAACATGGTAGCTGGGGCAGCCCCCAAGAGAGCTGGAGGCTCCTGAGCTTCCTGGATCTCATCAGGATGACGCCACTAGGTCATCAGGAAACTCTTGTCCTAATTATTCTTAACGTGGGATAAATTTTCTGCCTTGGGTATCAGATAGTAAAAAGTGGGGCATCTTTCCAGACACTTTCTTGTCTTTGAAAGGGATTAATGAACTGTCTCCAAATCCTCATTCCCAGCACGTAAGCAAAGAACCCTTGCCACCTGTCTAGGGTATGAGTTTCACAGTCACGTTCTCTGAATCAAAGCATCATGAAAAGACTTTCATGTAAGGGATGGGGCAGGGGAGAGAAAGGAAGCCTTGTGGATGCTTAAATGGAAAAAAGAAAGATAGGAAGCTCAGGCTAGCTTTAATTACTCCCCCCCCCCACCCGCCCCATCTTCTGTCTACCCTCTCACTGTATGGCCTCTGAATAAACCTTTTAAGTAATTGCTGTCTTAATTTCCCCTTAATTGAAATGGGATCAATTGACTTGAACAGGTGACTGTGATGGAGTGGTAAAAGCATTAAATTTAAAGTCAAAAGGCCTGGATTCAAATCCCACCTCAAACATTTATTAGATGTATGACTGAGTAAGTCACAATATGTTTTTAAATGAAAGGTTTGGACTAATGACCCTTAAAGGTTCTCCTGGGACTAAAACTGTGATCCTAATTTCATTGGACTCTGGAGATTAACATGGCCATTTTCTTTCTCAGAAAAAGAAAAAAGAGGAGAGAAGATGCATTCTTTCCATTTACATTGTTGTATCATTGTATATATTGCTTTCTTGCCTCTGCATCTGTTTGTGCAAGTCTTCTATGCTTCTCTGGAGTCAGCTTTGTCCTCACAGCTAGGTCATTTGTTCTATAAAATGAATTTTACATGAATTTTGTTATTATTTCATCAAGTTCTATAAAATAATCCTTTGATAGTTGATTAGAATGGCACTAAAACTGTAGATTAACTTTACTAATATTGTCATTTTTATTCTAGCCTCAAATATTCCTCCAGAAATTTAAGTTGTTAATGTAATTTCTCCAAGGACACTTTGTCATGGAATCTCTAAGTTTTGCATATATTTTGGTAAATTGACTCCCAAACATTTAGTGCATTTCCTAGTTATTTGGAATAAGATTTCCCTTTCTATTATTGACTTTGGGATTTTGCTATTAATCACTGGGAAATTAAAAAACAATTTCTGGGTTTATTTTGTAGCCTATAATGTTGATGTAGCTCTTAATTATTTTAATGAGCATTTTTGCTGCTTCTTTAGGATTTTCTAATCGATCATATCACCAGCAAATAATGAGAAGGAAATTTTTTCTTTGCATATCTTTGCACTTTGAATTCCTTCTGGATTATTTCTAAGGTTCTCAGGAAAGGTAGGTTTTCTGAAAGATAAAAGGTGATCCACCTCTCTTTCTTATGCCAGTGTTTGAGCACTTGCAAATGTCTCCTCATCCTCTCTTCCATTTATCTTTCTTTCTTTGTTTTCAAGATCCCTCTTCCATTGTGCTTCACTCCTAGAAACATTGATTTAAGAGGAAAGCTGTGTAGCTTGATGAGTGGTGCTCTGTATACTCAACCATAGAACTCAGGACAACTCCCTGCATGGCCAGTACATCCTACATCCATCTAGGTCTATTTTCCCACCTTGGACGTTAACCACTCCCGGGTACTATATGTCCCCCTGGAATGGTATAGAATCCTTGGAATCTATGCTTGACCTATGGTGAAGGTGATCTCCAAGGTGCCCATTCTCTTCCCCCAAAACATTATAAGGTCTCTGTCACCATTTCCAATCCTGGGCACATGATTCAGTGTCAACTCATTGTCTCTCTATTGAGGATAAGACCAACTCCTCATATTCCTCACCTTGTTTCTTCCTTTATTCCTGACCCAGTCTCACTCAGCTCCACAGACTTTTCAAAAAATCCAAGAAATTACTCAATTTTCTCTGCTCATGATCAAGCAGATGGGAAGAATTTCTTTACTTTCATTCTCTCTTTTATTTTATTTTCCTCCACTCAAGCAACAAGGAATTTGAGCCATTCTTCCAAACGAATCTAGATATGACTCAAATTCCTGTTTGTTGTTGTTGTTGTTGAAAGTCATTTTTTTTTTAAATTGCAAATTATCTTCTGTCTAACCACGTCTCATTTATTTTGTACCAAAGTGTAAGACTACATTTATCCCTACTGAATTTGGACTTAGTATAGCTCCTGGAATACAGCAGGTACTTATTAACTATTTCTTTTCTCCCCCTCTCCCTTCAGTCCAATGCCCTCTCTTCTTTTTCTACTATCATACTTCTTTTAGATCCTGATTCTGTTATCCAGTGTGGTAGCTATTTCTTCCATCTTTGGGTCATATACAAATTTGATGAGTATCCCATCTAAGCCTTTCTCAAAGCCATTGATAAAAATCACCCAGAGCCAAGAAAAGATTCCTGTGGTACACTAGTAGAGACCTTCTTCCATGTTGACATTGAACCACTGAGCCACAACTACTCAGAGTCCAACCATGTGACCAGCTCTGAATCCATCTGCTTGTAGTAAGTAGTCTAGTCCACATCTCCCCATCTTCTCCACAAGAATAGTATGAGATACTTTCTCAAGAGCTTTGCTAAAATCTATATCAGTTACATTCTCAGCATTCTCCTCACTCACTAGCTTAAAAGTTCTGTCAATAAAGGAGACAACGGGTCTTGATGAAACTGTTGCCTGCTCTTTGTAGTCACCATTTCCTTATCTAGACACTCACCATCTATTTCTTTAATGATTCAGTTAAAATTTTTCCAGAAATCAAAATAAAACAGCCATCGTCCCATAGTTTGCAGTCTGTTCTTTTCTTTTCTGAAGACAGGATCAGCATTTGTCTGTCTCCAATCTTGTGGCGCTTCTCCCATTTTCCACATTCTTTCCAATATCACTGACACTAAGAAACCACACACACCCTTTTTTTCTTTTTAACACCCACAGTTCATTATAGAGGCCACCCGGATAACTTGGATTCACCAAGGAGCTCGGAGCTCCCTCCACTTCCCATACTTACCCTGGGTATCAATCCCCCCTTAGTGTTTTTGTTCTTTCATTTCTGGCATCATGGTCCTTCTCCTTGGCAGAAAAAAACAGACGTGAGATGAGAGCTGAGCAGGTCACCCTCTCTTTTTGTTGATTCTCATCATCTCATCTCTTCTAACCCCAAGTCTTACCCTTCTTTCTTCTTTTCCTTCAATGCAGGCATCAGAGGCAGTGTTGCGCAAAGGATAGAGCCAGAAAGGTGCACATCGGCTGTGTGACCCTGAGTCAGGGCATCATCTCTCAATGCTCTAGGCAACTCTCTAAGATCATAAGATAAAGGAAACATGTCAGCTCCCTAGGTAGAGGGAGTTTCCTAAATTAGGAGTTCCCTAAAGTAATGAAATCAAAGGTCTGATTCCTATTTCCCAATAGTTTAAATAATCCCTTCAGTTATCCCTACCTTACCTTGTCTGCTTCGACTCATTTGGATTTTTCACATTCTTGACTTTTCTTCGTAGCTAAAAGCCTTCTCTTGACTCATTACAGTATTTGTTGTTTGGCATTGAAATCTAAAGTTGAGCCACTACATTCCATATAGTTTTAAGCTTTATGTTTTTCTTTGTTGTGGGTAAATAGATTCCATTCATTAGGACTTTGCTGTTTCCTTCCAACCACCTGAGCATTTTGGGGGGCATTTTTCCTGTATTTGTATTTAAACTTTCTAATTCACCAAGATTTTCTGGGAAACCTATGATCCTTAAACTAGCTCTGCAGGGAGTGTGTTCAAAATTATTTTATTTGCCTTATCTAGGATTCATAAATTGTTTCAAATTGTTTTTCTTTTCTCTTTTGCCACTTTTTTTTTTAGTTCTGAACTAGTGAGTTTCAAATCTTTCATTCTCTTTTTTGGGGATTTCCTATTTTAAAGTAATTCTCCACCATGTGTTTTGAGTCATTGACGCTGATGTCTGTCTTATTTATTTCTCTTTTATAAGCTCAGATTTCCAAATGGCATATTCATCTTTATTTCTTTTAAAAAGTTTATTTCTCTTTTGAATCATTCTGAAGACTCTTGCTAATGTTATATTATCTCTTGGGAGAGCTGACAGAATGTGGTACTTTGTTTTTGTTCTGTATTATTTTGTTCATTTGTTTTTCCCCGTGGAAGTGGGGAGGGAGGGAAGGGATAGCTTGCTTTACTTTGAAACCGGGTGCCTGTGCATTGCATTGTTGCCTTTTCTGAAATGTTTGCTCTTCCCCTCCCCCACCCCTACACACCTTATTCCTTTGTGTTGTTTTTTTTTTTTCTGACTGGGAGTTGGGATTAGGAAAACTTGAGCCATTTCTTTCTGACCTTTCTTGTCTTTTCCCCTTCTTCTATAACCAGCAACATCCTCCCTCTCACTGTGTGGCCCCTCCTCCACAAGTCAAAGAGCATTTATGAAGTATTTAGTACATGCCAGGCACTGTGCTGAGCAATGAGAACACAAAAAAGGCAAAAATCCACTCCTTGTGATGAGGTGTAGGCTCTGGGAGCCCCCTTGATCTCTCCTTTGTCTTTGAGGTACAGGCTCTGGAAACCCCTTGAAGTCTGGTCAAATCTTCCCACTTGATGAGGCGTTTGCAGAGGCCATAAGTATTTCATCGTGGCCAGGCCCAAACCTCTGTTACTAGCCTGGCCCTCCAATGTCCATCTGCTTCCCACCCTGGAGCCTATCAAGATATCTGATCCATCTTGCATTGACTTCATTGACTCCTCCTGAAGACCCTCCTCAAACTCCTCCTCTAGACCACCCCTAGATTCCTCTATATTTAAGAATCCCAGCTTCCCTCCACATGGTATGGGAGTGCCATGGAATCCCCTGGCACAGACTTGCTCTGTGAGAGCACCATAGAATGATCTAGCATAGACTGCCTCCTTAAGAGTCTACCCCACATGGTGAACTTTTAATAAACTTTCAATAAACTTTACTTTTCTTTGGCTGAGAAGACTTGGGTCGAATTCTTTCAGCAGGACCCAGCATGTTGGTATTTTGAGGTCTCAGGCAGCCCTAACCCTCTTTTGGTAACCTCTTCACTTGCTCTTAAGGAGCTCACATCCTAATGGGGGAGAAACACATAAATGACTCTGTATGTGCAAGATTTACAGTGTAAATGGAAGGTTATCTTGAAGGGGAGGCATCACTTGTGTGGGTGACCAGGAAGGAGCTTTTGCAGAAAATGGGATCTGAGCTGAGTCTTGAAGGAGTAAAAGGAATCTAGACATGAGGAGGGATAGCATCCCAGGCATGGCAGACAGCCAGGACAAAACTGTGGAGTTGGAAGTTGGAGTATCCTTTGCAAGGATGAGCAAACAGGCCGGTGTATCTGGACCAAAGAGTGCATAGACGGGCATCTTTACTACTTAACAAGACTTGAAATGGAGAAAAAGGTAAGGTGAAAATGCCACCCAGATACTTTCCATTGAATCCTGGAGTTATCAAGGAGCCGTGAGAGCTTACTCAGCAGGGGCATGTAGCAGCAATGCAATTACCCATAGCAGCTGCTATGAATATTCGTATATATTCCCAGAGTTTGTTTGCAGAATATAATAAACCCTCCTCCTCCAAGAAAAAACCAAAGTATTTATTTGGGACATTGCTATTAGGGCACCAAAAGCAAGGTTTAGTAAGGTACTCATCACCAATCCAGGGAGTAACACACCCACAAAATGCACATCTGAAGCATTCTCTGGGTCAGGATTCCCCACAAGCAAGTTCTTTTAGGCAAGTTCTTCCCTCCACCTGCTTCTCTCTCAGCTGAGTCTCTCTCTGCCCACACTTTTCCACTTTGTTGGAAAGGTGTGGGGATCCAGGGCTCCATGTGAGACCTATTAATGGGCAGGGAAGATCTTATATCCCTTAGCATTACAGGGGACCCATGCTTTAGGAAAACCACTTTGGCAAGTGAGGAAAGGGTGGATGGGCAGGGAAACATTCATTTAAGTAAGAGAAGTTTTGACAATGGGAGCATGTATATGAGATGGGAGAAATGACAGCACCTTTAATATGTGGGGTAAATGCAAATTAGGAGCAAAACTGACACCAGCTTTTTGAGCCCAGGTGCCCAGGAGGATGATAGGGCCTTGGCATTAGAGAGGAAGAGGGAAAGATAAGTCCTTTTTCTGAACACGCGAGTCCAACCTCAGCTACTTTAAAATATACAAAGGCAGCTACTCTTGCAGGACCACAGTTTGTGAGGGAAAACACAGAAATGATAGTTGAATCCATAGAATCTGACAAAGTCTCCACAAGAGCATAGTGACGGACAGGAGGAGGCCTAAGAAGGAGCCTTGAGGAATGCCCATCATTGGTGGGAATAACTTGGGTGAGGATCAATATGGAGAAGGGGCATTCAGACATGGGGGACCAGAACCAGGAGAGCTCAGGGTCATGGAAAACTGGAGGAGAGAGAATATCCAGGGGACTAGGGTGATCAGCAAGGCCATACGCTGTGGAAGGGTCAGCAAGGACAAGGCTTGTACAAAGGCCTTCAGAGTTGGCAACTGAGAGTCACAGAGAACTTTGGAGAGGGCAATTTTGCTTGGATGATGAGGCAGGAACTACAAAGGCCCCAGGGCACACGTTATCTCCGGCCAAGATCCCTGCCTCTTTACCTTTTGGATAGAAGGCTCCCCCAGCACCCCCACCAAGGCCTTCATTGTTAGGCCATCCATGTCCCATAGTTGTTCCTACTTTCTGTCATGATCCTGGCCAGACCAGATGTCTTCTCTCTGTTTTAGCCCTGGTGCCTTCAGACTGAATCACTGCTGAAAGAGAGGAGCATAGAGGCCGCCACACCTGAAACACGGCCTTCAGGTGTGTGGCAGGAGGCCGTGAGGATGACGCGGCTCCAGGCAGCTCATTCCTCCTTCGTTACTGCAGATGGCTTTCCATCACGTGGAGACATCTCTCTCTCTCTTCTCTTCTTAAGCCAGTTTCAGTTTAATTGATCTATCTTGTTGCCTGATGTTTCCAGGTTATGAGAATTCCTACATTGTCACCTTTCTAATCACATGGCCCCCTTGGACCATTGTTAACTTTCAGTTTATTGTTGGCACTCCAAAGAGAAGATCTTTGTCTAACAAGCACCACGCTGACATAACAAAGCTTCACATTGTGTAAGTGAAACCAGACAGACATTCACATGTAGAAATGTGTAGTCCTGCTTCAGACTCTCTCTGGAATAGGCCAACAATGTCTCAGCTCTCAGGATGTTTGGGCTATGTCTGAGGAGCATTGAAGTTGACTTTTCTGACGTTGTTAGCTTTAATTTCCATTGGGGTGTATTCTCCCCAGGGTTAGCCATCAATGATCAGTGTCCCAGCTCCATTTAACCAAATAACATCAACCCATATTTACTGCAATATATAGCAAGAACCAAAATGCAAACTGTTCCTTAGTACCACCTCAGTCCCTGGAGAGAGCCTTAAAGCACTTTCTTCATAGCAATGGCCCCACCAAGTTACCTTCCAAATGTGGCATGCGTGGTCAATGAAAGTCTTCATCTCAACTTCCTGGGCTGGATCCCTAAGGTCATTCCTCAGTGATTCCCTGGGGGTTAGCAGACCCCAGAACCTAGCATGAGCTATAGCTTCTGGAGCTCTTGTGACTCACTGTTCCAACCTTTGGAAGCTCACAAGATTTTAGCTCTCGCCAGTGCTTCTTCACCTAAATACAGGGATAAGGGACACAACAGAGACAGAAGAAACAGTAAGTTCATGTGCTCATGGCTTCATGCTGGCTCCCAGGGAGAGAGGGCTCAGGGCTCTTCCCCTACCCAGAGGCCCAGAGCAGCTCATCTTTCTCAAAGGACATATAGACAGTAAAGAACCAGACCAAAAGTCTTGCTTTGGGCCTTTCCAGAGCAGGCTCTGGCTCCTCCATACAAGGATCACATCAGCTGAGCACATGCTGCCTGCCAACCAGCACTGAGCCACCCCTCCACTTCCCCAAGTAAGTTAGCTTATATTAGGAAGCTGTGGACAAGTTAAATGTAGGAGTTAAGAGCATTGGTTGTCAGCATTGGTTAAGAGCAAAGTTCTCAAAGTCAACAAGAAATATTATTCGAAGAGATGACCGGTCACCTCAATTGTCAGCATATTCAATAAACACAAGTGAACTTACTTGCTTCTTGTGTTCTAACATTGGTTGCAAAAGATGAGGAGATACAGAAATTTTACAGAGAACTTGATGAGGTTCCCCAAGCAAAGACACAATGGTGCTCACTAACTTCAATGCAGAGATGGCATTATAAGCCATACCTGATTCAGGCCAGCCTGGCACATTAGGTTCAGAAATGAAATACCAAAATGAGATTGATTTAGACAGAGTGGAGAAAGGGTGGTCATTAAGGGTTTAGCACTGATTTCCCGCCACCGTGGTCTCTGTATTGGCCATGCCAGCCTGCCAGTCAGAACCCTCAAAAACAGTTGTCTGCATGGGATAGAGCCTTAGTATGCCACATCTCCTATATCCCACCCCTTGATGTAAAGGTCTTAAGGTCTCTTATTGTACCTTCCCCTACTTAAATGAATTAGGAGCTTTTACTGGACAACCCTCACTTTAGGATTCAAGGAACTCAGAATAGGCAATATGGGAGGGGGCAGAAAAAAGTTAGACAGAAATACGGCAAAACAAAACAAAAAAGCAATCTGTCTTCCAAAGGGTCGATGTAATGCGGATTGGAAAGAGGAACAGGGCACCATGGCCTGCTCTACTGCCCATGAGAATGCCCACTGCCATGGGGGAGCCCATACGAGGCCTTTAGCCCTTGGAATGGAGTGTCTCAAGAGGTTCTGGGCTTCCTCGTGCCAGACTCTGAGTGAGCGTATTTGAGTAGATATTCTGGGATATGGCATATACTAGATGCCGCTGACGTCCCTTCCAACCCTCACATCCTGTGGTTCTTTGAAGGCAGAACCAAGCCAGACTAAGAGAATGACTTGTCATCAGGACAAGATTCAAAAGAAGTCAGCAAGTGCCCACAGGCACATGATTATATGGGAACCCTGATTACATGAAAGACATTTTTGCCGTGATTCATAAGCCCAAGACGCAAGAGTATGTCATAAGCTTGAGGAGTTGGGCAATTGATGATTTATTTTGGAAGAAATAACTGGAGGGAAAAAACCAAACAAAACAAACAGAAATGAGAACTGCTGGCTGCCCTTTGTAGTAATACCCATAAGCAGGCCAAGGATCAGAAGAGTTCATGTATTATTTAGAAATTAAATAGTTGCTGGAATCAATAAGATTTTGTGGCTAAAGAAACATTTTGGGGCTAGGAATCAGCCAGATCAGGCCCTGGACAGATTGGGATGTGGACAACAGTGCAAATGCAGGGCTGAACTGTGGCAGAGGAAACTTTGCCTGGAATTCATTCCCCAGTACCAGAAATGTAATTCAAGTATCCTCAGGCCTCACACTTGTCTAAAATATGTATCAAGAGAATACTTTCTATGTGTTCTGACAGGCAACCTTGTCCAGCTAGGGGAAGTTTGCCCTTAGTATTCCCTTCCCTGTGCATTCCTCCAGCCACAAAGTGGCCCATACTGACCTCTGTCCCTTCCCCTCTGAGTCACTCAGAGTCCTTCACTCCTTCTCCTGGATGTACCCCACCCCAATCAATATCATATATAATCAATATAGTATTGTATGAAATGTAGTATAATATACATTGCATGACCCAAATACCTAGCACTGATTTAGCCTTCTAAGGTTCACCTTTAAAACAGTCTATAGGTTACCTTATCAGATAATCACAACCAGGAATTGACATGGGGTGGGAGTGAGGGTGGGTGTATAGATGGATGGATGGGTGGGTGGATGGATGGATGGATGGATGGATGGGTGGATGGGTGGACAGATAGATTAGATGACAGATTATATAATAGATTAGATTATAGATGGAGACAAACAGCCATTTCTTAAGTACCTACTGTGCTCCAGGCATTATGCTAAGCACTTATAAAAATAGATGATAGCTAGATATAAAGAGGAGAGACAGAGACAGAGAGAGACAGAGAAAGACAGACAGAGAGAGAGAGAGAGAGAGAGAGAGAGAGAGAGAGAGAGAGAGAGAGAGAGAGAGAGAGAGAGAGAGAGAGAGAGAGAGAGAGAGAGTATCCAGGGGTGGGGAACCTGTATCCTCGAGGCCACATGTGCCCTTCTAGGTCCTCAGGTGTGGCCTTTTGACTAAGTTGAACTTTTACAGAACAAATCCTTTTATGAAGGGGATTTGCTTTGTGAAGTTTGGGTTCAGTCAAAGGCCACACTTGAGGACCACATATGGTCTTGAGGCTGCAGATTTCCCACCCCTGCACAAGATGATATAAAGATTGAGAGTGTTGGGAAGGTGGTAAGAGATGCCACCTGTGCTGAGGTTTGAAGGAGGTTAGGGACTTAAGGAGGTTCAAGAGAAGGGAGTAACATAAAGGTAGCAAGCTCCCCTCCTATGAAGACAGCCTTGTCACTTCATGTATCAAGCATGTTGTTGATGAGGTGTTGGCTCTGGGACTCCCCACCTTTTTGAGCTCTCCTTGAATTTTTGAGGTACTTACTCTGGGAAACCTCTTGAAATCTGATAGAATCTTCAGGAGGCATTTGCAGAGACCATAAGTATTTCATTGTGGCTGGGCCCAAACCTGTTACTAGCCT
>JAQQSW010001907.1:0-15350 GCA_028646575.1 Pseudocheirus occidentalis
GGAAAGATAAAAGAATTATTGCCATGCTCACCAATTATTATAACACAAACCTACAATCTACCCAGAGAACATTACGCGGTGGACATATCGTAACAGTCAGTAAGCCTGAAATGGTGTCAGAACATACGGCAAATATGGGTGGTGTGGATCGTGCGGATCAATACGCTTCGACGTATTGTTTCCTCCATAAATTGGGACAAAGAAAATGGGACTGCATTGTGTGTTCTAACAGGAAAACACCTGGTGGCAGGCGTCAAACCACTTATTACTGTCAAACGTGCACTAACCAGCCTGCAATGCATATTGGGGAGTGTTTCAAAACTTATCATACTGTACAAAATTATAAGCAATAAAATATTGTTTTTTTTGCAAATATACATTTCTTGATGTCACCCAATTCATATAAGTCCAATATCATTATAATATGTTACTTGGTTCCAAAATTATACTAAATAATATGAGGGTCTGTAAATGCACGTTTTTGCTGCAAGGTATCATCGAGTAGCTGGTAGCCAATGTCCAGAATGGTTCGGAGTGCAAAGGGTTAAAGTAAATGTTATTTAGGATATGCACAGCAATCCAGAATAAAAAAATTCTTTATTCTTCTTTGCTTTCACTTATAAGGACTTAATAGCTAAGACCACAAAAGTTTCTTTACCCAAGCATCTACATTGTATGGTTAAATACTGTTGGGGATGGAGTAAGAAACTCATGAAACAGACTTTTCAGAAATCATAATAAAACATGGTAGAAATTCCAGCCTGTGGCCGAATTCAGAAAGGAACACAGCAGTATCTTCTCTGAAGAAATAAAAAGTTAAAAAATATATCCCTTAGCTTTGTTCTATTTCAAGTGAGTTCACAGGCTTCTAAATAGTAAAGAAAAAAACCCCAAACCAAAAAACCCCTCCAAGATGTAATGAACTCTCTTGTTAGGAAATTCCTTATTGCTCTGAAACTCAGGAAAAAACATTCATGAAAAAACTGCTCAACAGTTTCTGGGGGGAAGAGAAAGAAAAAGAGAAAAGAGCTCTCTCTAAAGTATTTCTCAATCAAGTAACTAGGTATCAGGTGCTGTTGTTAACAAAAATTATATAGTACTTGTCCTCAATTGAAGAGATTACATCCTATATGGGAAAAAAAATACATCTAAGTATATTTAAAAGGTAATGAGGGAAGGGCACAAGCAGCTAGAGTATCATATGAAGCTTCTAAGGATACCTATTAGCCACATAACTAATATAAGAGAGAAGCTTATTAATGAATCTGAACACTATCATAAACAAGTTTTAAAGACAAAAGGATCTTAAGTCAGAGCATAAGGTTTTAGGGCCACATCCTTTTATTTAATTTGGATAAAATGGATGTTAAAGGAAGAGTGAAAAAAAAAAAGGAGGAAAAATGTGAAAGGCACCTGAATCTCCTTCAATCTGAGGATGTCATTCTACACAAAGCAACAGGAGTAGTTCAAGCTGTCTGCCAAACATCCACACAGGCCAGCAACGGGGCCAGCTTTTAATTCTCAAAAATTAAACTCATAAAAAAAATGAACTTTAAACAGAGTTCAAGAGTCAACTCAAAATATTACATGATATTGTGGCATGACAGGCAGCATGGCTTAATGGATGTTAGTTTCAAAGTCAGGAAGACATGGGTTCAAGTCTTGCATTGGACATAAACTGGCTGTTTTTCCTGTGTCAAATCACCACCTCTAGTGCCCAGAAAACTCTATAAATTCTTCAGGTACTCTGTAAAACTATGTTGAATGTCACCTATCAATCTGTATTGGCAGAGTGTCTTCACTGGGAGTTCTATAAACCAATGGAATCAAAGGTCCAGAGCAGAAAGAAAAACATGCTGTAGGAGATGAAATGGGGCCTGGATTCAAACTCCTGCTCTGCTATTTCCAGCTTGTGGGACCCTGGGCAAATCACCTAACCTCTCCTGGACTTCACTACCTCATTTAAATATAATAAGGAGACCGAACTATATGGACTAGAGCTCTAAAGTCTTTCCCATTCTAAATCCTAAGGTCTGTGATAAATTCTGACATCAAAGGATTAAAGAACTGATGTGAAGAATACTGAGTCAGAGACTGAGATCTTTACTTAGAAAGGCATTTTCATAAACTTAACAACTGGGTTGTATTTAATGTAGAGTTGACAGAGAATCATCCATTCATTAACAATTAATGTCAACATGCTGCCGCAGCAAGGAATTCTAGCACCAGTCCACACTTTAGAAATGTGCCAACCAACTCAATAAAAACCTCTCTGGTCAAATGTTTCCCTCCTCCAAATAGATTAGTTCCTGAATTAGGACAAGTGAAGAACAAAGGTTTTGGTGAGCTGTTCACACATAGCCTGATAATCTGAATGAAAAAGGCAAAGGACAAGCGTGATCCTTTGTCACTGAGGAGGAGCTCAAGTCATTAACACAAGCATTTACTACAGAGCCAAAAACACTCCAGAAAAGTTCTTCCTAAATTAAATGCTTAAATGTTTTAAAGGCAGATATTTATCCTGCTATCTGCCAAGTGATATATCTATATCAAGATTTGTGTGTGTATATAAATGTATGTATATGTGTATACACACACGCCGTAGCAACTCATGAAGGCAAACTATTTAGATGCAGAGGATGATGCTTCGCACTAGATGGAGAAAGTACCTAAACTGATAAAAGCTTCCTTATTATCGAAATATTAAAGTATAATTCTACTAGTCCACTAAGATCTACTAACACCACAAAATCTCATTTTAAAAAATACTTTTAAAAAACCCCTTCAAATGAGCTGATCCGAATTCCAGTTCTAAACTCTTCTTAAGTCATCATCTACATCTTTAAATTGACCACTCCTGAAATGATGAATACTCTAAAGCTCACTAGCTTCACTGTATAATTTAAAACTTAATGAATTTCTATTCTAAAACAGGTGTGTCAAACATGTAGCATGCTGGCTGAGTACATCCTGAACCAGATAAATTGTTAATTGGGAAATACTGAACAAAATAACTAAAAATACAATAAAACATTGACATTAATAAGTGATTTTCTAAGTCAATATGCAGCTGGCAGGGACCCTTGTATACAATTTAGTGTCTCCTTTTTCTATGAGTTTGTTACCACTGCTCTAAAGCATATAAAAACCAGTTAAAAATTAAAATACTAAATTAAAAATTCCCAATCCACAACCATGTCTTTTCAAAGACTTAAAAAGATTTATATAATAGGAACTGTATGTTTTCTTTCTATCCCTAAATAATCCTTTCTGTTCTAGTAAAATTCCTCCTTGAGTTAGCACTGAGTAGGGCTCTGACCTTACCCAGCTGTCAGAGGTTGGAGGCTTTTCCCTATGAAAACAAGTTATGCTAACTAGGAAGAACACAAAATACCTCCACAAATCTAGGCTTACTTAATATACTTTTCCAGTTTCATCTCTTAACTACTGATTTATTCTGTTCCTTAACCACCTGAGCTTTGTGTGCTATTCAGCCTAAGCACTTTTGCTTCAGCTCTTCCACTTGCCTGAGATGCCCACCACAGTTCTTAAGTTAGCCACATTATCCATCTTTCAATGATCTAGTTAAATGACTGTTTTGTCTATACATCTTCATTTCTACAGGATGCCCCAAAAGTCTTAGTGAAGTTTAAAAGGTCAGATACCTAAAAAATACAAGCTCTACTGTATTATACAGAATATGGCCTAACAAAAACTTTAATAGTTAAAAACTACACTAAGATTTTTGGGACACCCTATATTCCCAACTCTATGTGGTATGCAACATGCCCTCTGCATAGAAAGGCACTTAAAAATGTGCTGATTTGGTAAGGACAGAACCCTGTGATTCAATGGTACCATGGGAATACACATGAATTTTTTTTTTTTTTTTGCAACTTAAGATCTGTCAAGAGCTCTGAGAACTTAAGACACTTGGATTTGCCAAGGGTCATGCCACATGGTATGTGTCAGAAGTGGAACCTGAACCCGTCTCCTTTATCTACTATGTCAAGCTGCCTCCCTAAGCACAGAAATAAGTAAATAGGCCTAATTTTAAGACACTGACTAAGTATGAATTTAGCTGGTCATGATACAGTCTTTTGCTTTGTTGCCATGAAACTACCTAATTGGGCAATCCCTAAAGCGAAAGGCAGCCAGGTGAGAAGCATGTATTCTTGTTGACATGGAAGAGATGGACTATTATCTAAGAAAGAGGCGACATAAGACTAAGATATACATGTTATATGATATATTTAAGACATTAAACATGATGGACACATCCTTGATCAATGGGAAAACTGACCTCTTAACAAGCATTTTCTTCTCTAATCAGCCTGTCATTACAGAATTAGCTTTACCCTTTTCTTTTTCATCTGGCAACCAAAGTAGCAGAAATTCTAGCCAATGGCAACGTAGTAATTAGTTTTTGTGTTCTGGATTTAAAGTATGATCTCAGTATGCTATGTTAACAGAGCTCTGTGAAAATAGCTTAATATGAAAAGGACCAAAGTAACTTCCTCTCCCCTGTGGATTATGTTATTTAAAGGTGGGTTCTAAAATACTTAAAAATCACTGAAGCTCTACAGTGAAGCTAGTATTTTCACACTTGGTCTCTCAAACTACCCCACACCCCTTCCTTCTTCCTGTCTACTCAGAATAGTACTGTTTAGACTTGATACTCTTTTTCTGTCCTCTCTTATACAAGGAAGCACCCATGTTATTACTTCTAGGGTAATGCCTCATCATGGCATTGAGGTGATGCTGTTCTGGAAGCCCTCTGGCAGGACCCAAGCTAGCTAAAAGGGTTTTTTTAATGTCCTGACCATCTGCTAAAGTTAGCAGGGACTTGTACTCTCTATAAGCATTTTCCTATGCATTCCCCCAAGACAGATTCTTTATTAAGGAAGGGTATAAAACAACTATCACTAAATTTTGAAGAAAATGGTTCAATAGTAGTGGGTAAACTACCTGGTGGCCACCAATGCCAACATTTCAACTTTTGTAGAAGGTTTATCTATTTGAAGTTGGTAATAACTTTTTTTTTTTTGGAGGGCAATTGGGGTTAAGTGACTTGCCTGAGGTCACACAGCTAGTTTTTGGGTAGTGTCGGGAGACTGGATTTGAACTGAGGTCCTTCTGACTCAGAGGCTGGTGCTCTACTGACTGCGCCACCTAGCCGCCCCCTGGTAATAAGATTCTTAATGAGCAAAAAACCCATAAAATTCAGCCAAAAATTCAAAAGGCAAAGCTAACAAGGATCACTTCTGAAAAGCTCACAGAAAAAAAAGTACTTCTACTTGATGAACTGAAACACTAGGTTCTAACCAGGAAAGAGTGTATTTAGGTTGGGATATTTCGGGTGGGGGATAAAGGAGATCTCTAACTTTCACCAAGAAAGGCATGAAAGATAACCAGAACTGAAATTTATCCTACTGTTACTTAACCACTAGTATGATATATACAAGGAGTTTAAGCACACAAGAAAGCCTTTAAAAAAAAAAAGTCTCGTCAATCCTTAAGTGTTCATGGAATAATGAGAGTTGGTAGGGAATCAGCAGACTTACTGGTATTAATAGCCATGCAGTGAAACAGCGTGACTAAAAATGTGAGATAAGGATATCCCACATGGGATAAAATGTGCTGGGCTGATCAAACAGAAGTATACTCTCCAGATGAGTTGTAGTTGTATTGGGAAAAAACCAGTATACAGAGCCAGAATATCCATTTTCTAACAAGCATGGCTAAAGGCATCAAGATCTAATTTCTAGTCCACCAAAATATTGTTACTTTTAAAGTTCCAACTTCCTTTAACTGGACCATCCTGATTTCAATTTCACTCATCTTCATAGTCTTAGTTACCACCTAGATGTTGAAGGGCTGGAGAATAAAGCATGTTTAAACCTGGGTTTTTGCCTCTTCAGAATATTATTTTCTGTAGCACCATCAATATAATCTGCCACATATTTAAAGTGCCGGGTATACTTTTATAGAATCTGGAATATTTTCTTCATCTCCCCCCTACCTCCAGCATCCGATGAATTAGAGTAAAATGCAGAAAAGACCACATTTATACTGAATCAGTAGAGCAGAGTCATATTCTTAACCTGGTGAGCCTATTGACCTTTCCTCAAAGCAATCATTCTAAATGAAGAGAATAAGATGTATAAGACTACAAAGGAAACCGATGATACTGAAATACAACTATCAAAATATGTAAAAAACAAGTTCGCCGGCTGTAGGTAAAGAACGGCTGCACTACAGGGTTAGCAGTGAAGAGGGAGGGATGAGTTTTAGGAAGGCATTCTCTAAGGGTGGGCCCCTTCTGACCTTACTAGTGCTCTTGCTTTACTTTGCTGCAGAATTTTGCCCTTTCTTTCAGGATTACTATAAAACAGAAGTAGAAACTGGGGTGGGGAAAATTCTAATTGGCAGAGGGAACTCTGAACCCCCTTTCCAACACAAATACAGGCATTATTAATAAAATGTTTCTGGCAGACTGGTTAAAATTCAAAGTACAGAGTTCTTCTTTCATATTCTATATCAATTCTGGATATGTACAAGTATATAGGTATTTGCTGTCTTTCCTGTTACAAGACTTAATAAACGTCCGCTGATTGTGTAATAATCTATGGCAACTCATGAAGTATATGAAATCTTTCCTGATCACCTCACCTCTGGCTGCTAACAATAACAATTACATTAATACAGCACTTAAGGTTTGCAAGGAGTTTTACAAGGATTTCATTCTGTTCTCACAACAGAGAGGTAGGTGCTACCATTAACCCCCATTTTAGAGATGAGGAAACAGGGGCAGATATGTTATGTGACTTGTCCAGGATCAGCTAATAAGTTTCTGGGGCTAAATTTCAACTTTAGCCTGCCTGACTCCAAATCTAGTATATGAATTTGTTATCTAATGATCTGCCCTCTCTTCATGTTCATACTGTTTCCTGCTGGATAGACTGTAAACTTCTTGAAGACAGGACTGCTTCACTATTACCCTTGTATCCACAATGCCCTACATAGTTCTTGGCGTATGGTAGTTTAGTAACTGTTTAATCAGACACATCCAGAAGGCACACCGATATTGTCTACCTCCCCCAACAGTTCAAATGTACCAAGTACATTCTCTAGACAAGAAATTATTTTTACTGAGTCTCTATAGAGTTGCTCATTAAAATTAGGAAATGTGGTGCAGTAGAAACAATACAGAATGAAAGAGTAAAAAGACCTGGGTTCTGTTTCTAGCTTTAAAACTTATTAGCTCTTGGGAAAATGAATTCACGTTCCTGGGCCATAACCTTCCAATCCTTACAGAGATAGCACCAGCGTCCCATTCTTATGGTTGTTACAAGGATCAAACAAGGTCCCATATGAAAAGTGAAGAACCCTGCTGAGTTAATATAATAAGCAGGAGAGATGAGTGGTGTGGTGTAGTGATTCTAGGCTTGTTAAAGGTTACCTAGTCTTTCAACTTCTGCTTGAATACTTCTACTGAAGAGACCTTATAAAAACAGAAATAAAGGCTTTTCAATTCAACTAAAATTTATCTATTGAGCACCAACATGACAGAGCAGACCTGCCTTCCAGGGGAGAGAGAGAACATAAGTGGACTGCAAGCCCACCCCCACCATGCATGCACACAAAATGGGAGGGGGAAGCACAAACAACTTGGGCCATTTTGAACAGAATGAGGGGTTTCTGAGAGAGAGGGTGAAGAACAGTGACTCTCAACCTGTGGGTCACGACCCCTTTGGGGGTCTAACTACCTTTTCACAGGGGTCGCCTAAAACCATCAAAAAACATGTATTTTGGATGGTCTTAGGAACCCAGATGAATATTAAAGGGTCGCGGCACTAGGAAGGCTCTGAACCACTGCTGAAGAGAGAGAACATTCTCTTTCTTGGGCTGTGGCACAAAGTCAGGTGATACTGTTAGGTATGGGAAACAGCAAATAGGTTGGTTTAAGAAGGGAAGTACAGTGTAGTCAGTCTGGAAAAACAGGCTGGAGCCAGATGGATGGTTCTGAAACATACACCCCGAGTCTGTATTCTGTCCTCAAAGCACTGGGGTCACAGAGTCAGTACACATCAGAGGTGAGGTTTCAATGCAGGTCTCTTAGACTCGAGGCTAGTTTTTTGTCACTGCACTAACAGACACAACATTTTACATGGCTTGTTTTAATTTTCTGAAGCAGCAGGTGCTGATGAAGCTTCCTAGGCAGGGAATAAAATAGATTGTTGCTTTAGGATCATCAATCTGTCTGCTGCATGGAAGATTGATTGTAAAGAAAGAAGATGCTGGATGCAGGAAAGTTAATTTAGAATGCTGTTGCAATAGTACAGAGGAAAGGCGATGAGAACTTGGATTAAGGTGTTTGACCAGGAGTAGAGAGGGGGACTAATGGGAGGGATATGAAGATAAAATTGACAAGGCATGGCTACTAGAAGTCCCCCAGCTTAAAAACACATTAAAGATCTGATTTTGTCCCTCTGTAGACACATCATAAGCCCTGTACAATTTAATAATCTTTGAGAGCCTTTGTTGCTGAAAAGTTCATCCCCCTCTAGCTAATTTAGTGTGGAACCTCTACATACTCAGCTACGCTGGTCCTTAGACGACAAAAATATACTCCATTACCTCTTGTCACTCAAGAGCTTGGCAGGACCTGCCTGGTCTTGACCCATATTGACACAGCCTTGAGGAATGCAGGTTCATCTCCAAACCATGATAGATCATCAGAACAGGACTTTCATAGGTACCAGGTAAATGTATACTGGGCACACACCCCAAGGGGGCCAAAGATAGAAAGACCCACGTAACCAAAAGATGCAAAGCAATGCTTTTTGCAGCAGCAGTCAAACATTATTTATTAAGTGCCTACCATATGACTATGTGGCAGGTAGTGTGCTAAGGGCTAGGGATACAAAAAGAGGCCAAAGACATTTCTTGCCTTAGAAGGCAATCATAAACTAAAGGACAGATAAAACTGTAGTACGTGAATTCAGTGGAACATTGTTTGCTAATAAGAAATAACAAATGAGGAATGGTGAGAAAGATGTGAAGACTTATGTGAACTGATGTAAAGCAGAACCAGGAGAACACACACCTGTGTTGTTTGTAAACAAAAAGAATATTAAAAAGAAAGCCCAAGTCTAAGCAATCACAATGTCCAATCTTGGTTCCTGGTAACAGATCATGAAATTTACCTTCTCCCTTTTCATAGCCAAATAGGGATTATGAGGTAGAGTGCTGCCTTCAGTTAGTCAAGGTAATTGGTTAAGTCATTGTATTGGCTGTTTTTCCCTCAACTGTTCTTTGTCATAACGGTTTTTTTCCAATGGTGTGTTTGTGTGACACATATGTACAAAAAAATACTCACAGCAACTCTTTTCATAGTAGCCAAAAACATAACTAAGTTGATGTCCACCTTTTGGAGAATGACCAGATTACAGTTTAAGAATATAATGAATTATTACATCATAAGAAATGACAAAATGAATAGTTTCAGAGGAAACTGGGAGGACCTTTATGAACTAATGCAAAGTGAATGAACAGAACCAGTAGTCAATTCATACAATAAGATTATAAAGAAAAACTAAATTCTGCAATGATAAACCACGATGCCAGAGAAAATGGAGCACAATATCCAACTGCTGCTAGCGGAGACGAGGGACTTAAAACGTAGAGTGAAATACACCTTTGGGATGTGGACAACGTGGGGAATTTGTTTTACTGGAGTATGCATATCTGTTATGAGGGCTTTCTTTTTTCAATTGGGAGGCAGTGAGGAGAAATAATAAATGCTAAAAATAAGGATAGGGTGGCAAAGAGACAGTTAAGAATAACTGATGACAAAAATGACACAAAAAGACATAAAAATTTATCTTGAAACTTGAACACAGTACATTATAAAGACCATAGTTGGTATGTGTTTGCTAAAGAGCAGGGAGAAGAGCTGGGATGACGTTAGACAGCAAGACCAAACAAAACCTGATAAATGAGCACCTGGACAGGAAAAAAAATGAGAGATTCAGAAAAGGAGGTTGGGATAAACACAAATTTTGCATAAGCAATTTTGGTTATAACCTTGAAAACTGAATAGTTCTAGAGTTTTCTGACTGCTTGTGCTGAAATATTTAGTGTAAGTCAATTCAGCTGCCTTAATTCAACTCAATTTTCACCTGCTCATTCCAATTCTCTCATCATCCCCTCCCACCACTGATACAAACACATGAAGACCGGGTTCAAATCCCATCTTGACACCTGACTGGCTGTGATCTTGGACAAATAATTTGTAATTTTACTGATCCCGAGAGCTCTAAGAGTGTAGTTGTCAAATACTTGTGGACCTATGTTGGTTGAGTGAGTGCCCTACACATATGATGTCACGGGTTTACACCAAAAAATTGTTCAATATGCTCTATTAGATGTAGCCACTCTTTCCCTGGATCTACATACACGGGTCCAATTTCGTATCAACTGCCCAATGACCAAGGACATCTGTCTCACAGGCATCTCAAACCCAACATGTCAAATACAATTTATTCTGTCTTCCCAAACATCCTTCTTTCAAAAGTTCCCATATCTGTGGCGTTCACCACCATCCTTGGTTACCCATCAGGACCATAACCTGCTTAAGAGCCTCCCTTGACATTGTTTCCAATTCTTATTGATTCTAATTCCATCCTTTTTTCTCCATTCATTCCAGTCACCACCAGTACAGAGACCCTTATAATCTCCTGCCAGAATTATTGCATAATCTTATTTCTCTGCCCCAAATCTCTCGTCTCTCCAATCCAAACTCTACATGGTTACCAAAGTGATTGTCCTAAAGGAAAGATGGGTCGTTACCATGTTTAGTTAAGTTACAAGGCCTCCCTCCTGACTCAAAGACAAATATGGACTCTTATTTAGGAATTAAAACCCTTCACAAAATGGTTCTAATCTACCTTCTCAGGCTTATTACACATTACTCTCCTTCATGAACTCTTGGAACCCATAAAACTAGCTTTCCTGCAGTTCTTTACACATGACATCCCATCTCCTGTCTCCATGCCCTTCTTTACACGAGCTGCTCCCATGTGAGACATACTGTTCTTATCTCTGTCCCTAGTTCCCAGCTTCCCTTAAAACCCAGCTCAAGAGCCATCTCCCTTCCCTCCCCCTCCCAAGAGGGAAACCTTTCCTTTATGCCCCAGCTTCCGTTCCTCCCTGAGAACACCCTGGAAATGATTATATTTATTTACACATGTATCTGTCTCCTCTGAGAGATTATAAATGCTAAGAACAGAAGGGGTTTTTCTGCTTTTGTATTCCCAGCACACAGTAGATGCTTAATAATTTCTTAAATGACACACCCACACCCACCTCACTATCTACACACACCCACACATGTGATTCTCAAGGGACATTCAGATTTTGACAGTGTTTTCGAAGTGCTAGAGCATATGTTCTCATTTCGGTCTCACAGACATTCTGAAACAAGGACTACAGCTACAATGAATCCCATTTTATGGATGAGGAAACTGAGGTTAAGAGTTCACTGTCACAGAGCTAACATCAAGAGGGATTTCAACACAAGACCTCCTTCCCTTCCCTTCCCAGTGGCTCTATTCCATGCTGTCTTCTGATCAAAGTCTTAGGAAGGGCTCATAAAAACATGACTACAAACTGCCTGCTTTTGCAGTGGTATCTCAGTATAAGACAACGAATCGGAAAAAAAAAAAAAAAAACAAAACAGGAATCCAGGAGACCTGGGTCCAAACCTTTGATGTCAGCAATGACTTTGGGCAAACCACAACCCCAGGATGACTGGGCATCCTTTGTCCCCAAAAGGGCATCATCAACTAGTACCTAAAAATAAGATATTAGCCTGCTGCAATACAGTTCTAAAGTTTTAAAGAATTCAAAGCAGAAATGTATTTAATAGAAAGACAAGCTATACCAGTGATTTTTGTCCTTTATTTGAAGGTACTAAAGTTTCTATCAAGGAAGTCTCTGTTGATGAATTTTAATGAATCAAAACCCTGCAAACCCAACAAGAGTTCCCTGTTTAGTCTCCCAAAAAGTTAATATTCTTGGAAAGGTTTTAAACATGGTTTAATTCAACAAAAATGTCTGTGCTATATACAATACTAGAGAGATAAGAAGATAAATTAAGAAAAGCAATCCTTACTTTCCATCAAGCTAGAATTTAGCTGACTTATTTCTTTAACATGTGCTAATATAGTTATGTCAGTATAATTAAAAACATTTTGGAGGAATTAAGTCCGGAGATTCAAATCGGTTCCCTGTAAAGAACTGCAGGAAATTCAAATGGGTTTGAACTTAATTTTTTTTTAAAAAGGTCACTTTTAAAAACATGCCACAAAGACCTCTGTAAAATAGTAGGGACTGCATTGTTAATATTCCAAATTAAACAAAACACTGATTTGATTTTAGTAGAAACTTTCCTCCCTCTACATCTGCAGTCTATTTGCCAAGTCACAAGCATTCTTCCTATAGAAATACAATTATTCACCAATATGTAGGCTTGAAGTTTACCAGAAATTAATTTAATTTTAATAAATTATTAAACTTGCTCACTTTAGGAGTTCTGACATTTTTGAAGCATAAGGTCAGATAACTGCAGAAGTTTAGCATTAGTTCAATTTAGAATAATACTGTTGTGGGGTGGCTAGGAGGCATAGTGAATAGAGCACCGGCCCTGGAGTCAGTAGGACCTGAGTTCAAATCCAGCCTTAAGTTAAGGGAGAGAAGGAATTTCAATAAAGGATTTCAGAGAGATACAATAAATAGGGTAAAAGATGAGGCTAGAGAACCATGCAATTTGGTTAGAATATAAACTGTGAAGGTAGTTTCAAGCAAGATGAGAAGTCTTGATTATGAAAATAAGCAATTTATGCTACTTTCAAAAAGGCATTAGGGACCCACTACTGAAGATCTTCAAACAGAAGTGACGTGACCGAAGGAGGGCATTAAGGTTGTTCAGTGGCGGTCATCCACGGAGGGTCTAAGCTGATTCTATCAGAAGTGTTACACTGGCTCCATACAAAGCTTTTCTCCACAAGATAACTTAGTTAACACCTCAGACCAAAGTCTTGACTCTTGTACAATAAGCAGTTCAATATACCTCAGAAGGAAGCAGCAGCACGACTATGGAAAAAACACTGGCTTCAGGGCCAGGGGATTAGGGCTGGAATACTGGCTGCTGCCCTTTGCTATTGGCCAGCTATTTGCCAGCTTCCTAGCCTTGGTTTCCTCATCTGTAAAATGAAGAGCCTGAATTAGATGATCTTGTATATATCTTCTAACTCGTAGTATCTCAGGGTGCCATCATAGACCCTAATCTTTGAAGCAATTAGACCTTGGCTTTTGTTTTTATCTTGGTGACTTATAAATCTAATTAAGCCTAAAGATTTTTTTTTTGGAGGGTGGGACAGCAAGGCAAGCGGGGTTAAGTCAAGTGCCCAAAGTCACCTGGCTAGTAATTGTGTCAAGGCCAATTTTGAACTCAGGTTCTCCTGACTCCAGAGCTACTGCTCTCTTCATTTTGCCACCTACCTGACCCCTAAAGACTTTTTTAAACAAACAAGTTCTGAACTGCTGTCCTATATAATGTAGCTCACAAAACTTGATACAATAAATTTATGTATTTATAGACAGTTACACTTAGATTTATCTGATGTTATATTGGCCCTTGAAAGTCAAGAAAAAGTCTGTTCCCAGGCTTGCACTTTTTTTTTTTTTTTAGCTTTTTGGAGGGCAGATGGGGTTAAGTGACTTGCCCAAGGTCGCACGGCTAGTTTATTGTGTTAAGTGTCTGAAGTCAGATTTGAACTCAGGTACTCCTGGGCCGTGCTCAATTCACTGCACCACCTAGCCGCCCCCAGGCTTGCACTTTTAACTAGTAAACCAGCAGACCTGGGAAACTTTCAACAAGTTTGGCTGGGAGATGAAAGTTCTCAGCCCCACTAATCCCCATAGCCATCTAGTCCCTCCAAATGGAGGAACAAAAAGTCATAAACTGTGTCACAGCTTCTAACAGGGTCACTCTGCTCCTTCACTAACTAAATCCCTCTGGTTAGGGATGCAAGCAGACCGGTATTCTGTCCCAATATCACCAGCATGTGCTACAGGAAAGTTCCAGTGGTACTGAAATCTAGAGTACATTAACTTGGAGACTGACAGAGGGAAGGGATGGGTAGAAGGATGGTAAGCACAAGGAGAACCACCTCTGATATATTAATATGAATGGAAACAGAAGTACATAACTAAGTGTCATTGAGAAAAAACACAAACCAGAAACAAATCAATAGGTGTTTTCACTTATGCTAAAAGTTCATTTGTAATTTTATTAGTCCAAAAACCAAATCTGTTAAGACTGTCATTAAAGCCAAACGATAAGGCTGAGTTGAACATTAGTTTCCTGTTTAATTTCATCAATTTTTAGGTGTTATCACAGACTAAGAATATTTAATGATACTAGTCGCTAATCACAAATCTTTACATTGGCCATGGCTGTTGAGATCCTCAACAATATGGCTCAGGTTTTTCTGCCATTCTGACTCCTCATCACAGCTCATCCAGTACAGAAATTACCTGGCACTAATTCCACAGTGTTATTTTGAGGATAAAAGCACTTTAAATAAAGGCAAGAGATTTTACAACAAAGTCTTCATCTGTCTCCCCAATTAACAAGTCACTAGCAGTTATCCCAGAATGAAATATGGAAGCTACTTTCATTTCCCATCTAAAGAACAGGCAGCCAAATTGAAGGAGGACCAATTCTGGAGTCACATATTGGCTGGGTGATACTGGGCAAGTCCTTAAACCACTCAGTACTCCAGGGACCGCTCTAAAACTCATGGTGAAGAAAAAGTCTGCAGACTTGCATAAAGGTCATTTCTTTATCCAGAAATTCCCTCTATCAATTGCAAAATCACAAATTCAGACCTGTTCCTGATGTGCAATTTCATTAATGTCAGGCATTTCTGTCTGCAAGGCCACCTGATTTGATACATCAGGATGGAACTATGTATTTCTGGGTTTCGAGGTCCTTCTCCGGGATCTCCCTGACAAGATCTCTCTATTTACATATGGCCAACATTTCAATTCCCCACCCCTCAAGTGTACTGAAAGTTCATTTTTGTCAGACAGAATTTGTCATTCCATCCTTTTCGGTACAGAGAAACAAAAGCCAGCACTACAAATTAGGCATTCAATGTAAGACCTTGAGTAAGTCACTTCAGAGGTACCTTTTCCTTATCTGGAAAATGAGGGATGTGTACTAGATAAACTCTCCAAGGTCCTTTCCAGCTCTAAAGCTTAAGACTACCAAAATGATG
>JAQQSW010001908.1:0-15345 GCA_028646575.1 Pseudocheirus occidentalis
TAATAGTGTCTTGGTTTCTCATGAAGTCATTAGCTTCCACTTGCTCCATTCTAATTCTGAAGGAATTATTCTCTTCAGAATGCTTTTGAGATTGTTTTTCCATCTGGCAAATTTGACTTTTTAAGGCATTCTCCTCATTGGCTTCCTGGGCCTCTTTTGCCATTTGGGTTAATATATTCTTTAAAGTGTTGTTTTCTTCAGTCAGGTTGTTAGCTCTCTTTTCACGATTTTCTCTCATTATTCTCATTTCTCTTCACAATTTTTCCTCCACTTCTCTTTTTAGTTTTTCAAAGTCCTTTTTCAGTTGATCTATAGCTTCTAGGCATTCTTCAAGAGTCTTTGAATGATGAGCCAAAATTTGAGGTATGAGCCACCTCAAATTTTGTTTGTTGGCACAGCAAATGCCACAACCCAACACCCACCCAGCATCTCACCCTCACTTGTTAAGTCCACGTGTTTACTTCACCAGTGAAAAAATTAAGCAAAAGTAAAAAAAAAAATTGTAACAATTCAGTTCAGGGATAAAGTGTAGCATTAAGAGTGTAGTGAGTAAGGGAATGAAAGTGACTGAAAGAGCAGGAAACAAAACTCCTCTAACCTCCTCTGTCTGTGTCCTCCACCCTTCACCTCCTCCAGGATCTTCTGTTAGCTCAAGTCTCTGATATCTAAGTTAAATATACACTTTATAAAACCAGTTTGTTTCTTTACATTCTGTTTTATTATGTTTTTCTGCAATATTTTTTATTTATAAATACTTTTTCTTATTTAAAAACACATGACAGAAAAATACTGGAGTGGCATTTTGGGGGCTGGAACAGATTAATGGCATCTTAATTAATTTCAATCGGGAAAATTGATTTGATATATGAACAAATTGAGTTACAAGCTGAGTAACGGAATGAATTAAACTCGTAAGTCAAGGTACCACTATAACCAAAAAAAAAAAAAAGAACTTGAGTATAAACAGTTACTACAGTGGCAAGAAGACCAAGACACAAGCACAGAAGAGGACCATAATGTGAAAATGGCTACAAGAAAAGCCTCAAATATTCTAACTGAACAAAATCCCAACAAAAATTCCTGAAGAGTTTTAAAAAAGAAATAGCTGGTAGAGGGAAAACTGGGAACTGAAATGAGAGTGATACATGAAAAATTATGCAAATAGAATGAGCATCTTGATAAAAGAGACACAAAAAAATAAAGAAAACAACTCCAAAAAAACCAGAATTGGCCTAATGGTAAAAGAGACATACAAATTCACTGAAGAAAAGAACTCCTTAAAAAGAAGAATAAATCAAGTGGGAAAAAGTACAAAAGTACATCAAACAACATAATTTCTTAAAAATTATAATTGGGCAAATGGAAGCTAATGACTCTATGAGACATCAAGAAACAATAAAACAAAGTTAAAAGAATGAAAAATTAGAAGAAAATGTGAAATATCTAATCAGAAGAACAACTGACCAGGAAAATAGATCAAGAAGAGAAAATTTAAGGATTATTAGATTGCCTGTGAAAGTCATGATATATATAAAAAAAGAGTGGACGTATTTTAAAAAATTACAAAGGAAAATTTCTCTCTCTTAGATCCAGATAGTAAAATAGAACCTCAGGGTGGCTAGGTGGCGCAGTGAACAGAGCACTGACCCCTGGAGTCATGAGGATCTGAGTTCAAATCCAGCCTCAGACACTTGACATGTACTAGCCTTGTGATCTTGGCAAGACACTTAACTCTAATTGCCCTGGCTTCCTCCCTCCAAAAAAAAAAAAAAAGCAAAAAAAAAATAGAATCTCCTGAAATACTCAAATAAAACCCCCCAAGAATATTATAGCCAAATTCCAGAGCCCCCAGGTCAAGGAGAAAATATTGTAAGCAGCCAGAAAGAAGAAATTCAAGTAAAATGAAGTCATAGTTAGAATCACACTAGATTTAGCAGCTTTCATATTAAAGGAGCATAGGGACTGGAATATGATATTCTGGAAGGCAAAGGAATTAGGATTACAACCAAGAATAACCTACTCAACAAAATTGAGAATAACGAGGGAAACAGATTAATGAAATAGAAGTGTTTCAGAAGTATTTCAAGCATTCCTGATGGAAAAAAAAGCTGAATAGGAAATTTAACATTCAAACACAAGACTCAGGAGATGCATAAAAAGGTTAACATGAAAGAGAAATCAAAAGAGATTCAATAAAGTTGAACTGTTTAAATTCCTATACGGTGATGCATATCACTCTCCTAAGAACTTTATCATTATTAAAGCAATTAGGAGAGTAAACAGAGAGTATAGGTGTGAGTCAATTATGTTGAGATGATCCTCCCCAAAATAAAGGCAGGAGGAAAAGGGATGTATTGGGAGAAGGGGTAAAGGAGAGGTTTAATGGGAATAATTATGTCACATAACAGAGGCACACAAGGAAGATTTTTTTACAGTGGAGGGGCAAATGGCAGAGGGTGGCAGGCAATATTTGAATCTCATTCTCATAATAGTTGATTCAAAGAGGGAAGAATGTGTGTGTGTGTATGTGTGTATACACACATACATATATAATATAACACATACACATACACTCATTCAGTTGGCAATAGAAATATCTTACCCAACAAGGAAATAGAAGGGAAGGGAGATAAAAGATAGGGTGGGGGGATGATAAAAGGAATGGCAGAATAGAGGAAATAGTGGTCAGAAGTGGTGAATATGGAAATATGTTTTGTATGATTTCACATGTGTAATTGATATCATCTCACTTGCCTGTTTGGTGGGTAAGGGAATGGTTAGAGGGAGGGAAAGAATTTGGAACTCAAAATTTTAAGAATGTTAAAAATAAATAAATAATATGTTTCTTTAAAAGAGTACTCAGAAGATAAAAACTAGAAAATATAATGTTAAAACCAATGACAGCTAGGGAGGAAGACTGATAAGAAGAATTAATCATTTAGAACAAAAAGCGGTAAAATTTCCTCAGTAACTGAACTCTCTTAAAAGCAGAATGGGTCAAAGAAAAAGCAATGACTCTATGAGGTAACAAACATAGAAAAAGCAAAGTCAAAAGATTTTTTTTTAAAAGAGGAAAACGTAAGCATATCCTATGGGGGGAAAAAAAACAATTGATCTAAAGCATATAAATGAATAAATCTCAAAAGAATTTCAACCTGTTAACAACCATATGAAATAATGCTCTAAATCAATAATAAAAATAGAAATACAAATCAAAACAGACTTGGGGTGTCACTTCACACCCAGCAAATTGGCAAAAATGACAAAAATTGGGAATAGTAAATGTGAGAAGGATTCTGACCATACTAGTGTATTGTTGCTGAAACTGAATTGACACGATTTGGAGTTGGCACAATTGGAACTTTGGAAATCACTTTGGGATTGGGTAAATAAAGTGGCTAAAATATCTATACCGTTTGACTTAAAGATTCTATTGCTAGGCATACCTCCCAAAGAGGACACTGATTTAAAAAGAAGAAAAAAAGAAAGGCCTAATACACACCAAAATATTTATTTATTTATTTATTTACTTTTTGGAGGGCAGTTGGGGTTTAGTGACTTGCCCAAGGTCACACGGCTAGTTTTTTTTGTGTGTGTTAAGTGTCTGAGGTCGGATTTGAACTCAGGTCCTCCTGACTCCAGGGCTGGTACTCTATTCACTATGCCACCTAGCTGCCCCCCACACCAAAATATTTATACTGACATTGTGTGTGTGTGTGTGTGTGTGCGCGCACGCGCTCTAGCAAAGAAATGGAAACAAAGTAGATGTTTATCTACTAGAGGATAGCTAAACAGATTGTGGCACGTGAATGTAATAGAATATTACTGTGCTATAAGAAATGATGAATGTGATGAATAAACAGAAACATGGAAAGACTTATGTGGATTGATTAAAAGTGAAGTAAGCAGGGCCAAGGAAATAATATACACAATGACTCGACAATGTAAAGAGAAAAAAATGACCAAAAAAGTCAATTGTAAGTGAAATTGGGAAATGACAAAGATTACATCAAAAACAAATTAGAGGAACAAGGAAGAAATTACCTTTTGGATCTATCAATAGGAGAAGAGCTCATGATCAAACAAATAGTGGAGTCACACAAAATAAAATGGTCTATTTTATTATATAAATTTAAAAGCTTTTACACAAACAAATCTAATTTAATAAAAATTAAAAGGAAAATTAGTAACCAGAAGAGAAATCCTCACTGCAAGTTTCCTGATAAGAGTCCCGCATCTTTATAACTTTATAAATGTATATATATGTGTGTGTATGTGTAGTAATTAAATCAAATTTAGAAAACTAAGAGCCATTCCCCAATAGGAAAATGGACAAAGGACATGAACGAGCAGCTTTCAAATGAAGATATAAAAACTACCCACAGCTCTAGTGCTCTCTCTCTCTCTCTCACACACACACACACATCCATGTGTATATTCAGCATCTTCTTTCAACAGTGTCCTGTTTTTTTTTGTGCCATAAGAAATGATGAGACAATTTCAGAAGTTACTGGGAAGACCTCTCTATAAATGAATGCAGAGTGAAGTGAGAAAAGCTAAGAGAATGATTTATATAATGACAACATTATAAAGAATAACACCTTGAAAGACTTTAAGAACTCTGATCAATGCTGTGACCACGAGTCCAAAAGAGTGAAGAGAAACATCACTCACTTCACGACAGAAAGGTGATGAACTTAAAATGCAGAAAGAGACATGTAATTTTGGATGTGGAAATTTATTTTGCCGGACTATGCAGCAAATCACTGAAGGCTTTGTTTTCCAGGTTTCTTATTTTTAGTTGCTAAGTTGAGGCCGGGTAGTAGGAAGAGCCAATAAAATATAATTTAAAAAAAGAAATTACAAAAAAGCTTGCCCCTCAAGAACAGACAGGAGAAAACATTTCCCCTCAATATTTTGCAGAGGTGTGTGTGTGTGTGTGTGTGTGTGTGTGTGTGTGTGTGTGTTTGTATGAGGGGAGGGTCCAAGAATGTGAAACATTGTGTATCTACAATTTATTTCTGATATATTGATCACTTTTGCTGAATCCCTCCAACTTTTCTTTAAAAAAAAATCTTTGTTATATGAGGTGGTTCTCTATGAGAGGAAAGGTGTAGGGGAAATACAAGGGAATTTGGGACTATATATACAAACAAAAAACCCTTTTTTTTTCTTAAAAAAAGGAAAAAAGTAACAAATGGGAAAACAGGTCAAGAAGACCTGTCAAGAACAAATCAAGAAAAGCTAAGCTATGAATCATCAGACCACCTGAAAATCATGATCAATACAAAAGCCTGGATCCTATACTTCAAGAAATCATAAATAAAAACTGCCTAGATCTGTTAAAACTAGAGGGCAAAGTGAAAACAGAAATAATACACTGGTCAATCACCTCCTGAAAGAAACTCCATAGTGAAAACTCTCAGGAATGTCAAAGCCAAAGTTTCCAAATCAAAGAAAAATATTATGAAAAGCTTGCTTTTCTTTTTAAGTATATAATAAATTCAACATATTATTTTTAAAGCTGTCCTATTTTTTTGTTTCCTACCAATCTTTGTTGTTCTCCTCTTTTTTTTTACAAATGCTTCATTGATTTTTTTTCTTTTCTTCTTCATTTTAGTAACCCCAGTACTGGTTTCTTCCCCTGATAAATTGAGAGAAAGAAAAACAAAAATTCAGGTGTCTGATATGTATAGCTGAGCAAAACATCCCTCCTACTCCCACCTCAGCACATTGGACATAGCTGAAAACGTATGCCCCATTCTATACCTTGAGTTTATCACCTATCCGGAGGGGAAATACAAATTGTTAAGAATCACTTAATAGGGGCGGCTAGGTGACACAGTGAGTAGAGCACCGGCCCTGGAGTCAGGAGTACCTGAGTTCAAATCCGGCCTCAGACACTTAACACAAAAACTAGCCGTGTGACCTTGGGCAAGTCACTTAACCCCAACTGCCCTCCAAAAAAAAAAAGCAAAAAAAAAAAAGAATTACTTAATAATAAGTTTAATTTCAAAGAGATTCAAAATAAAATAACTTTAAAGTACTACTACACACTTTCAAATAGGTGATGATAATTAATGACAACAAAATTCAACATCAGTGGGATTGTGGCATGTTGGCTCATTGCTGACGGAACTTAGAAATTTGCACACACTTTTTGAAGAACAATCTGGCATTACACAGTGAAACTTACAAAGATAACCATGCATTTTGATGGATAATTTCCTTGTTAGGGCTATTTTGCTGAAAGTGTTGACAGAACCTTTAAAAAGAGCCATCCATTCAAAGATTTTCATAGCCCCATTATATGTAATTGCCAAATAAACCCAACCCAACCCTGTAAGCACTCTAAATTGCCATCAGTAGGAGAATGGCTAAATAAATACATTGTATTAATATAATGGCATACTAAAGTACAATTAAGAATAACCAATATAAGAAATATATAGAAATCTGGAAAGACTTTTATGAAACAGTGTAAAGAAAAAAATCAGAGACATACAAATGAACTATAGCATAACTATGGTCATACAAGGAAAAGCAGATGAGAATGAATGGACAAGGACTCCTGATGGGGCTTTAGAGGAGTGGCTAAAGTTCCGTTATGATATTTCTTGCATTGAAACTAATTAAAAAGTAAGTAACTAATAAACAGGTTTAGTTATATAAATTTATGTTCAATGTTACATTTATAATAAAACACTTATTAATACCAAAAAGAAATTGTATGTAGCAGTTACCATGTGTATGATATATGAGGAGTATTGGAATAATGTAAAGGGCTTTAGCTGGATACTTAGGGAGAAGCAAAGTAAACAAGGGTCCATTAGGATCCTAGGATGTTGGGCTGGAAGGCTCCCTTGGAGATCTGCTAATAGCACACACTTTTATGATGTTTTATAGTTTGCTTTCCTCACAACAATCCTGTGAGGTAGAGAGAGTGTGTATTATTAACTGCATTTTACAGATGAAGTAATTGAGGCTCAGAGTGAGATAAATTGCCTGCCCAAGACATAGCTGATAAGTAGCACTTACATCAGGCTTTCTGATAATAAACACAGGGCTCTTTCCACTGCACACGGCCCAATGTTAGTGAGTAGCAAGAAATAACAGTACAGTGTAACACATAGAGAAAGGTCTACATTTAGATGAGGCAGACAGAAGACAGAACTGGCTTCTAGCCCAGGCCTTGCAGAGGTGTGTGTGTGTGTGTTATTTGCCTGTGTCAGGTAATCTCTCTGAGCCTCACCTGTAAAATGGGTTTGAAATCCCTGTAGTAGCTTCCCTTACAGAGTTATCTCTATGATCAAATGAGACCATGTGTGTAAAGTGCTTTTGTAAACCCTAAAGTGCCATATATAGCAAATGTCAATTTATATTACCTGGGAAAGAAAACCCTTTTAAAATGGAAAAGTGCCATTCAAGGATCCAATATTTGCTAATCCAGAAATACATGAAAGACTAATTAGGGAATGATCTTTCATGTTATACTGGGAAGTATAATAGAATTGCTTCAAATAGTGACTCCCCCAGTACATTTAAAATAGAATTCAATTTTCAGAAGTTTAATGTAATTACTACTTTGCTAAGGAACATGTCTAATGTATAAAGCTCAACGCATGCCAAGTTTGGGCTAAAATTAGACCCCATAGCATTAATAAATTTCACATTAGATAGCTAACCTTGATAACAATCATCTTTGCTGGTCATGTTTATCAGGGATATAAGGAGTCATTATTTCATCATGATGACAGCTAGCATTCATATATACAAATACGTCTATATTTATGCATGTATATACATGTGTGCATTTATGCATGTGCATGTATACACATACACATATATACACATATGTATCACTTCACAATCTACCTAAGCCTTTTGATCATAAAACCCTTTGAAGTAAGTATCCCTGGTAGGTGAACATTGCTGTCAGCTACATGACAAATCTTTCATAAGATCGTCTAGTTGTAAGGGTCATCATGGATGTCAGAGACCAGAAATTCTAGCCCAATTCTTTCATTTTAAGGATGAAGAAACTAAGGCCTGAGGAGGGGAAAGGACATGTTCAAGGCACAGGGATAAGAAGTAGTGGAGTAAAGAATCAAACTGAGATCCTCTGAATTTGTGCCTCTCCCTGAAGTTTTGCAAGTAGAGGCCAGCCAATCACTTGGGATATTGTAGCAAGGATTCTTGTCTGTGTATAAGTCGGACTTATGTCGGGGTTTTTTTTTTTGAGGGGGGAGGGCAGGGAAATTGGGGTTGACTTGTCCAAGGTCACACGGCTAGTAAGTGTTAAGTGTCTGAGGCCGCATTTGAACTCAGGTCCTCCTGACTCCAGGGCCCATTCTCTACTCACTGAACCACCTAGCTGCCCCTGGACTTGTATCTTTAAGCATATCTTTCCAACTCTCAGAGTTTATTCCTCTCTACGAGATCCTAGAGATCCATATGGTCTAACTCCTGTATTTTACAGATTTTTTTTTACACAAAGGAAAAAGAACTTGGATATTGGGTTTAAAAAAAAAAAACAAACAACTTTCATGCCTTCTCTACAAATCAAATAACTTTCTGAGCTATAAATTGGGTCTGGAAATATTTCCCGAAGACCCTGATAAATATTTTAGCCTCATGAGGGAGTCACTAAGGAACAGGGAAAGAAATGAGAACTATGTAAATATTTAATTTAGCCCTAAGCCAACATCCTTAATTGTGTACATTAAAGGGTTGTTTTTTATACCCATATTATTCCAGAGTCTGTCTACTGATAAACAACTCTTTCTACAGCATGCAGAAAAGCTCTTGCTTCAAGACGCGTTAGTCTAGCTGAAAATTCTTTCTGTCCCTCTGAGCTTCTGTTCATGGCGCTCCCTTCACCTGAAACCACTTCTTCCATAATCAAAGCTGAGGGAGTAGAGTGATCTGGTCTTGTCCCCAGGTTAGTGAAATTTAGAGGGGCCTGATTCCTCCTCAGGCAGTCTGCCAGGCTTCTGTCCTCATGTGTCAGGGACCCTTGCATCTACCAGGCGACTGCCTCTGCTCCCTGTAGCAATGTACAGATTTTCACCCCCATTAGAATGTGAGCTTCTTGAAACTTTTTTTGTATCCCCAGCACTTGTGACCAGCATGTAGTAGGTGCTTAATAAATACTTGTCGACCGACTCAATAGATATCAATCAATAAACTTTTATTAAGCACCTACTATGTGCCAGGTTTGCTAAACACTGAAAGTAACGTGCTGTAATGGAAATAGTGCTGTATTTGAAGCTTGGGATCAAATGCTGGCCTTGCCACTTATTACTTGTATTAATTTGGGTAATCACTTAACCTCTTGGTTCCTCATTTTTTATGTCTGTAAAATGAGGGGAGTTGAACTGGATGATCTCTAAGTTTCCCTTTCAACTCTAAATCCTATGACCCCAAATGGCACAGCCTGGATTTGAACCCAGACCTTCTGACCCCATATCTAATGTATCTGAGATTGAATGAGCATGATAGGATTTAGAGCCAGATTAGATTATCTCTGAATTCTTTTCCTACTTCGAGGCTTGCAGATTGGACATGCAGGTAAGCACATGCATGATAGATCACCACCAGGCTAAGAAACAGACCTGTTATTTATTTCGTGTGAACCAGGTGTTTCTTATCTCCACGGCCCATCCCCTACCTCTTCTCCACCCCCAAAGATAAGGAGAATGTATATGGGAACTAGCCAAGTGACACTGCCTAGACATTTTAATGGATAACAAGTCATCCATGTCTGCCCATTCTGTATAGCACTTGCTCATGTTTTCCCATACATCCAGCCCTGAGGGTTCACTCCTCCTTCTGGGGGTCTTCCTGTAGATGTTTTACCATTTTGTAGACACCAATGGGGCACACCATTGTCCATCAGAAATTACGAAGGACTGTTCTATCTAGTCATAAATCACTCTCATATCCTTTATATCACTTCTCTTCCATGTATCTTCACGTCCACCAGGCACCTCTCCATTGCCCTTTGGGTGACCCTCAACTTTAATATTTAACTAAGGGTGAAAATTATTCCTGTCTTCAGGTTTCCCAGAGATGGAAAACATTACCCAAAAAGTAATGTGGAAATTAATGCAAATGAACACAGCATAACTCAAGTATGTAAATGTTTAATCAACCAATCATCAAGCAAGGTGCCAGACCCTTGCTAAGAGCTGATACCACAGAGAAAAAGAAAAATTAGCCCTTGGCCTCAAGGAGCTTACCTTCTACTGGGGGAGATGAACACCAAGTAGATGTAAGCTAGCCTCAGAAGTGACAGCACAAGCAGCTGGGAGTCTGGATGAAGCAAAGGGGTGATTCATGAGGCAAAGTTAGGATGGAGGGGAAGATACATGACTGGTGAGCATGGGCTTTCTGAGAAGGTTGTGGAGATTCTGAGGAACAGTCTTAGAGTCTGGGTAGAAAAGGCTGCCATTGTTCTTTTCCTTTCACTGAATTAGAAATTAGGGAGGGGAAGGGCAGGGAAGTTGCCTGGCAAAAGAAGGCTCAACCCATTATATTATTTCTGGGAACTTAATGCAGTCCTCTTCTACAACAGGTAGAGGTGGGGGTATTAGCTCCAGGAGAGTTTGGAAGCAGATGACCTGTGTTTAAGAAGGTGACCTTACAGAAGCAAGGTGGTATATTAAGCGAAAGGCTGGCCTTGAAGGCAGAAAAGGTTGGGTTCAAGTCCTGCCACAGACACATGATTGGCTATGAGGGCTTGAACAAGTTACTTAACCTTTCGGTGACCAGGTAATTTTCTAAGATTATAAGTTGCTGAGCCAGTGCTGAGCTTCCTTGATAGAGGGGCTTTTCCTCACTGGGAATTCCCTATACCAATGAAATCACAGATTCTGTCCAAAAAAACCCCCCAAACAACAAAAATAATGGATTCCAAAAATACGAGTAGCTTCTGGTGTTGTGAGTTAGTTTAGGAAGACCTCCAGGAATTTCTAAGGAGAAGGAATGCTGTCCCAGAGATGTTGGGGAAGAAGTGAGGTAAGGACTAATCAGACTCAGGAAACAGGGCTTATAGCTAAAGGACAGGGAGGAGAAAGTCATAGGATCATGGACTTAGAGTAAAAGGGACTTTAGAGATCAATTTCATTTTATAGATGGAGAAACTGAGTCCCAGAGAGGTTACATGTTTGTCCACAGCCAAACACGCAGTAAGTGTCAGAAGCAGGATTTGGACCTGAGCCTTCCGGGTTCCAAGTCCATGATGCCATACTGAAGCCCTAGACACTGAGGACAGTCACGTAAAAGAATTGTCTGCAGTGTTTAGGGGGTGGGAAGATTCAAGTGAAGAACAAGAGGGACAAGTGATTGGTAGGTGCCGGGTTGGAGAGCTGAGAAAACAGAAGAGGGGGAAATGAGCTTTAAGTTTCTTGGTTTCCTTTCTCTTCCTGACATCACTTCCTGGCTCTCTCTTGCCCTTTGTAGGGACCTGAAGAAGGAGGATGCAACTTAGATTCAAACTTCCTCTTACTTTGGGGAGTCCATGGCTCTCAAGCCTATCCCGTTGGAGGAGGGTCATGACTCAACACCAGATGGCGTCCTTGTGTAAGTCTAGGCAGCAGCCGGCTCTGATGCCTGTTAACCCATTCCTACCTCCATTCTTAACACTATCACAGTGGCAAGGTTCTGGCTGATGCTGGGGATGGGGAGTGTCAGAGCCATCTACTCCAAAAATGCTTGTAAGCTTTAAAGCAAAATCTATAAATTATTAACCTCCCAGGCCTCAGTTTTCTCATGGTGGGGAACTTCTAGTTCCCTTTCAAGGTAGTAAATAGGACTTCGTAGTGACAAGGACCAAGAAATTGATATGAGACACACAGAAATCACTTTGAAAACCGTAAAGCACCATAAGTGGCTCATTATTATTATTATAAATATAAGCAACTAAAGAAGGAGGTCCAACTGTGGCCCGTGCATCCCCCGGGGCATTCCAAAATAACTTACTGTAGAGTAATTATCCTGCCTCCTCTCCTGACACCAAGACCCACCAACTATCCTTCCAAAGATTATGTTGGAGGATGCCTTTGCCCTTCTCCAGAGGGGGATGAGGAAAAGGAAACGGCCTTCTTTAGGGCAATGTGGTGGGTAATCCCAGCCTTATATGGAAGTAATGTGTGATGGATATGTTGGCCTCTAAGGACCCTTTCATCCCCAATGCTGAAATAACTAGAAAAATCGAAGGACTAAGCAACAGAAGAGAACTCAGATCTTCTAAGTCAGTCTCTTCATTTTATAGTTGAAGAGGAGCCCAAAGAGGGTTAGGGCTGCCTGAAACCCCAAAATACCAACATGCCGGGTCCTGCTGAAAGAATTCCACTCAAGTCTTCTCAGCCAAGGAAAAAGTAAAGTTTATTGAAAGTTCAAGTTCGCCACATGGGGTGCTAGGCCATTTAAAGGTGTTCTCACAGAGCAAGTTTATACTAAGCTATCTCATGGCGCTTTCACAGAGCAAAGTCTATACCAAACTATTCCATGGCGCTCTCCCCCACGTGGAGGGAAGATGGAGTTCTATATACAGAAAGGTTGTGGGAGGAATCTACTGGTGGTCCAGAGGAGGAGATTGGGGAGGGTCTTCAGGAGGAGTCAGATGAGATCAGACTCCAGTAATGAGTAGTTCAGGGTGGGAAGTTGCTAGAGGCTACCTGGTGACCATTGACAATGGTGAGCCAGGCCAGTTCAAGGGTGGGAACAGGAACATTAAGGGTGGGAAACTATTGGAACAAAGGGGGTCTAAAGACTTGGGCAGAGCCACAACTTAATGCTCATGACCTCAGGCAAATGTCTTCCCTGGGAAGGTTTACTTTCCCAGAGCCTATACCTCAAAGAACCAAGGAGAGCTCAAAAAGGCAGGGGGGGGGGGGTGTCCCCAGAGCCTACACCTCATCAAAGAGGCTGAGGCTCAGAGACAGAAAAGTTCTGCTCAAGGTCACCCGGGAAATAAGTGATAGAGCTAGGAATGGAGGCCAGATTTTTGGTCTCTCAGGCCCATGTTTTTCTATCACACCTTAGGAATCTCTTGTTAGATATGGCATCACCCTCATTTTTTTTGTCCTGTAAACTAATAAGGCAAATTATTAATTTACAAATAGAAAGGGAATGGGGTGGGAGATGTGGTAGTAGTAATAATAGTAATACTTTTTTTTTTTACTGCCGTGAAACTTTACTCTTTCCCTGAAGTAGAAAAAAATTATGTAACATTAAATTAACCAATATCAATGAATACTGGGGGGAAATGGAGTTTATCTGTTACTTCTAAAGTCTTGCCTTCTGTCAAATCTTGCATTAACCAGCACCTTTACAGCATAAATAGACCTTGAAGTATAACCATCTTAGGAAAAGTCCATTCAAAACAAAATGCACATTCCCCCAGAATGTATGATTTTATTTAGTTTTCAGTAATATTCTGGACCCTCTAAAGATATTGCATTACCTGGATTCCATATCCTAGGGTCTTGGCATAAAAATGGCTACAGGGGTAGCTAGGTGGCGCAGTGAATAGAGCACTGGCCCTGGAGTCTGGAAGACCTTCGTTCAAATCCAGCCTCAGACACTTAACACAAAATTAACCATGTGATCTTGGGCAAGTCACTTAACCCCAGTTGCCTTACCTTTCCCCCTTCCAAAAAGAAAAAAAAAATGCCTACAGCACTCAGCTGGGACCATGTCACTTTTCCAAGGAGCCTGAGTCACCTTTCCCTAGCCCAGATCATCTTAGCTCAGTAGGGTTTGCCACCAGTCTTGTTTTTTGCTTTGTATACATAGGCACATTTCTTGTCTAAAGAGAATTCAGTTTCATCCTGATCATCTCCTTCAATTTTTAGAAAAGCTTTGGGTTCCCTTTGGTGTCATGGGCCATGTTTATAGTCAGCCAGGATGGCCTATGGGCATTTTGTTGTTTTAGAAGTCCTATCTGCAGTAGGCTCTGAGATAAAAGAAAGGAAAACGGGCATGTCTTCACTTTCTGGATGTCTTTACACGAACTCAGGGAGATTTGGAATACCATGATTTATTATAAGGCAAGGGGGTCAATCTCCCTTGTTTTCCACTTATGTTGGTAAGGAAAAAAGCCCCAGGCCCATGTGGTTCAGGAAAAGGCCCAATCACAGCCCTGGTGTCAGCGAGAAGAAGGTAGGGGGCCTCTCCACCCAGGGAATGTATTTCTTAACTCAACCCTTGCTGTCTACATTATCTAAATCAGAAACTTGCAATATAGGTGTGGCTGCTAATATCATGAGTCATAGCCCTAGCTGGCTTATGCTATTCTAAGAAAAGAACTGGTAGCTTGTTGGGGCAGTATAGTCACCCAAGTGGACAGAGAGTAAGGGAAGCAAGTAAGCAAGCTTTATTTAAAAAAAAAAGTTCACTTTTCCCCTAATTATATCTAAAGACATTTTTAACATTCCTTTTTTTTTTTGAGGGAGGAAAGCAAGGCAATTGGGGTTAAGTGACTTGTCTAAGGTCACACAGTTAAGTGTCAAGTGTCTGAGGCTGAATTTGAACTCAGGTCCTCCTGACTCCAGGGCTGGTGCTCTATTCACTTAACAGTCTTTAAAAATTTTTTTTTTAAGTTCCAAATTTTATCTCTCCCTCCCTCACCTCCCTCCTCCCTAAGATGGTAAGCAATTTGATATAGGTTGTAGATGTTCAGTCATGCAAAACATATTACCATAGTAGATACAACTATGATATAACTCCAAATTTTCTTCTCCCTTTCTCTCTCCCCCTTCCCCAAGAGGGCAAATACTATTAAGTGGGGGAAAAAAAAACAATTTTAAGAGAATTAATTTAAAAAAAGAAAACACAGACTTAAAGGGAAACACACACACATATGCACACATATGCACACACAGGCACACACACATACATACAAAACCAAAAAGTGAAAGATAGTATGTTTGAATCTACATTCAGACTTCATCAGTTTTTTCTCTGGAGATGGATAGCATTTTTAATCCTGAGTCTGTTGGAGTTGTCTTGGATCACTGTATGGCTGAGAATAGCTAAGTCATTCTCAATTGATCATTGTACAGTATTGCTGTTACTGTGTATAATGTTCTCTTGGTTCTGCTCATTTCATTTTGCATCAGTTCATAAAAGTCTTTCCAGGTTTTTCTGAAACTATCCTCCTCCTCGGTTCTTACAGAACAATAGTATTCCATCACAGTTGAAGAGGAGCCCAAAGAGAGTTAGGGCTGCCTGAGACCCCAAAATACCAACATGCCGGGTCCTGCTGAAAGAATTCCACTGTCTTCTCAGCCAAGGAAAAAGTAAAGTTTATTGAAAGTTCAAGTTCGCCACGTGGGGTGC
>JAQQSW010001909.1:0-15342 GCA_028646575.1 Pseudocheirus occidentalis
ATCTGCTCTCGTATAGACGCGGCTCCCTGCCCGATGCCCCAGGGCCTGAGCCGGCCGTGGCTCCCAGACTGCTGAGAAGAGCCCTGCCTGCTGCACTGCCTGTAGCAACAGATGTGCTTTCTGTCTTTTGGAGAATTTTGGAGCTTGAAAATCTGTTTAGAGTCCCATTTTATGAGTTTTTTAGCGTGTTTGTGTGGGAGCTGTGGTGCTTTGCTGCTTCTATGCCGCCATCTTGGCTCCGCCCCCCCCATTTTACTTTTTTTAAAAATGTAATTTGAAAGTCAAATTTATAAACTAGGTAAGTCGGATACTGGGAGGTGAGGCAGGAAATAGGAGGGGAGTGGATGGTAGAAATTGTGGAGGGAAAAGTGGGATATTTTTTACCTTGCCCAGAAATATCATTAAGGTTTCCTTTTAAACAAAAAAAATTTTAATGACTTATTGATGCTTTTTCCACACATTATTGTTATTCCCCAATGATCCATCTCTCTCTCTCTCTCTCTCTCTCTCTCTCTCTCTTTCTCTCTCTCTCTTTCTATCTCTCTTTCTCTCTCTCTTTCTCTGTCTCACACACACACACACACACACACACACAGGCCTTATAACAAAGAAGCAAAGTTGAGTAAAAACAAATGCTTTGACTTTGTTTGACAATATATAGATCACTCTGCAAAGTTTGCCATCTCTATAGCAAAAGGAAGGAAACATGCTTCACTGTCTTGTAAAGATTAGTTACTGAATCAGTCATTTCTGATATAGTATGGCTATATCCCTTTAAAAATGTGTTATAGGGAAAAAAATATGTTATAGTGGCAAGAGCTCTGTATTTAGACTAAAAAAGACTGGGATTTGAATTTGGTTTTGATTACTTACTCAGTATGCTATTCTGGCTAACTCATTTAGCTTGTTGAGGACTACAGTTTTTTCACCTGAAAAATGAACAGGTTAGACTGGATAACTTCTAAGTTCTAGTTCTTGATTCTATGAAATGAGTAGTTTTGGGAATATTTGCTAATCTTTGAAGTTAATATTAAACCTTCACCTGTTAATTTATTCCCCCCTATCTTTTGCCTCTGCTATTCAGAAAAATCTCTGCCTTCACCTTGCATCAAACAGAAATGAAGTTTTTGTTCCAGTATGTTTGTGAAATGTCAGTCTGTCACTTTCAGACTTAACACTTTTTAGAATTGACTTAATGTTATAACTCTAAGTCCTACTTTCTACTGTATAGTAAGCTCATCTATTGCAGGTAAAGACAACTAATGCTTTAGGATAAATTAGATTGTCACTATCTACTCCTGAATGTGGATATGGAGCAAGAGGTTGAAGGGGAAGTAATTTTTGTAAGAACTAGCCATTTCCCCAAACTGGGGTATAAATAAATGGTTCGGTAATTCTTTGTGCTACCGCAGTTTTATGAAGTGTAAACAAGGAAGACCACAGTGGTCTTTGATCCTTGAACTGACTTTTAGCACCTTGAAGTCCCCTACTCTTTCAAAGCATCTAGGGACGGTCTGACCTCAGATCCTAGCATTAATTGCCTATGTAGTCAATGATGCCCAATTTGACATTATACAAATTTGACATTATACAAAGATTACAAGGGATTTTAGTCCTCTTAACAGAAATAAGAAAGATTGAAATGTACATGGGTTTGAACATGTTGAACTTGACCAGGCAGAGATAGGTAATCTATGTGGGTGAATAATGAGGTTTTGTTATATAGATTTGGGAGTCATCTGCATAGAGATAGCTGAATACATGAAACTGATCAGATCAAGAGAAAGAATGTAGAGAGGGAAGACAAGCCAACCCAGGGCAGAGCCTTGGCGGCTGTTGACAACAAAGGAGGAGAGGGGTAGAAAAGACCTGGGAGAAAACAGAATATTATGGAAACCATGTGATAGTCAACAGTACAAAAGCTATAGTGGGAAATGGGGCAATGAGAATAAGGACTAATATGAGACCATTGGATTTAGCAGTTAAAAGGTTACTGGTAACCTTAGAAGGAGTAGCTTCAATCAAATGGTGGTATCAGAAGCCAGGATATAAGGAATTAAGACTTGAAAGAAATCAGTGCAGATCAAGAGTTCTTAAGCTGGTTTCCACAGAGCCCCAAGGGGTCTATGAATAGATTTCAAAGAGTCCATAAACTTAGATAGGAAAAAAAAATTACATATTTTTTCACTAACCTCTGATTGCTTAGCATTTCCTTTCATTGTAGATTTTTACTTTTTTTCAATTTTATTTTATTAAATTTGTTTATCTACTTTTACAACATTCAGTTCCACAATCCCTTGAATTCCAAATTTTCTCCCCTTTCTCTCCTCCCCGATCCCAGCAATCCGATATAGGTTCCACAAATACCTTTGCATTAAGCATTAGTCAAGTTGTAAAGAAGAATTATAACCAATGAAGTGAACAATGAAAAAGAAGGAAGAAAAAGAACTAAACACAAAAGAGAGAGCAAGCAGTTTGCTTTAATGGGCATTCAAACTCCATAGTTCTTTTCTCTGAATGTGGATATACTTTCCATCATGAGTCTTTTGGAGTTGTCTTATAACCTTGCATTGCTGAGAGGAGCCCAATTTATCAAAGTTAGTAGTCATAAATACAATGTGTCTGTAATAGGATATAAATTTCTCTTGGTTCTGTTTTCCTCACTCAGAATCAGTTTGTATAAGCCTCTCCGGGTAAATATGAAGTCCATCTGCTCCTCATTTCTATTAGCACAATAGTATTCCATTACATTCATATATCATAACTTGTGTAGCCATTCCCCAATTGATGGCCATCCCCTTGATTTCCAGTTTCTTTGCCACCACAAAAAGAGCTGCTATAAATATTTTTGTGCAACAGATCTTCCTCCCACTTGTATGATTTCTTTAGGATACAGCCCTAGAAATGGAATTGTTGGGTCAAAGGGTATGCACTGTTTTTTATAGTACTTTGGGTATAGTTCCAAATTGCTCTCCAGAATGGTTCCACCAATAATGCATTAGTGTTCCAATTTTTCCACTTCCTCTCTAGTATTTGTTATTTTCCTGTTTTGTCATCTTAGCCAATGTGACTGGTGAGATGTGATTCCTTAAATTTGTTTTAATTTGCATTTCTTGAATCGATAATGATTTAGAGCATTTTTTTCATATACTTATAGATATCTTTAATTCCTTCCTCCGAAAACTGCCTGTTCATATCCCTTGACCATTTATCAATTGGGGGAATGACTTGTATTATTATAAATTTGACTCAATTCTCTGTATATTTTAGAAATGAGGCCTTTATCAGAGATACTTGTAAAAAATTTTTCCCAGTTTTCCAGTTCATTCCTATTCTTGGTCACATTAACTTTATTTGTACAAAAACTTTTCAGTTTAATGTAATCAAAATTATCCATTTTGCATTTCATAATGATCTCTATCTCTTGTTTGGTCATAAATTCTTCCCTTCTCCATAAATCTGATAGGTAAACTGTTCCTTCCTCTCCCAGATTGCTTACAGTCTCAGCCTTTATATCTAGATCATGCACCCATTTAAACTTGATTTTGGGGTATAAGATATTGGTGTATGCCCAGTTTCCACCATACTATTTTCCAGTTTTCCCAACAGATTTGTCAAATAATGAATTCTTGTCTCAGAAGCTAGGGTCTTTGGGTTTGTCAAACAGTAGATTACTGTAGTCATTAGCTGCTGAGTCTTGTGTACCCAATCTATTCCACTGATCCACCACTCTATTCCTCAGCTAGTACCAAGTAGTTTTGATGACTGCTGCTTTATAATACAGTTTAAAATCTCGTGTGGTTAGTCCACCTCCCATAGCATATCTTTTCATTAATTCCTTTGTTATTCTGGACCTTTTGTTCTTCCAGATGAATTCTGTTACTATTTTTTCTAGCTCTTTAAAATAATTTTCTGTTAGATTTATTGGTATGGCACTAAATAGGTAAATTAATTTAGGTAAAATTGTCATTTTTATTATATTAGCTCGACCTAACCACAAGCAACTGATGTTTTTCTAGTTAATTATATCTGACTTTATTTGTGTGAAAAGTGTTTCATAATTGTGTTCATATAGTTCCTGGGGGTTTTTTGGCAGATAGATTCCCAAATATTTTATAGTGTCTACAGTAACTTTAAATGGAATTTCTCTTTCTATTTCTTGCTGTTGGACTTTGTTAGAAATGTATAGGGATGCCAAGGATTTTTGTAGGTTTATTTTATATCCTGTAACTATGCTAAATTTATTGATTATCTCAAGTAGTTTTTTGCTTGATTCTCTAGAATTCTCTAAGTGTATCATCATATCATCTGCAAAGAGTGATACCTTAGTCTCTTCTTTGCCTAACCTAATTCTTTCTGTTTCTTTTTCTTCTCTTTTTGCTACAGCTAGTATTTCTAGTACCAAATTGAATAAGAGGGGTGATAGTGGACATCCTTGTTTAACTCCCTGATCTTATTGAAAATGCTTCTAGCTTATCCTCATTACATATCACACTTGCTGATGGTTTTAAATAAATGCTTCTTATTATTTTAAGGAAGACTCTCTTTATTCCTACACTTTCTAGTATTTTTAATAGGAATGTGTATTGTCAAAGGCTTTTTCTGCATCTATTGAGATAATCATATGGTTTCTACTAGTTTTGTTTTTGATATGATCAAATATACCTGTAGTTTGCCTAATATTGAACCATCCTTGCATTCCTGGAATAAATCCTGTGATCAAAGTGTATTATTCTCATGATAAGTTGCTGTAGTCTTTTTACTAATATTTCATTTAAAAATTTTGCATCTATATTCATGAGAGAAATTGGTCTATAATTTTCTTTCTCTCTTTTGGCTCTTCCTGATTTAGGTATCAGTACTGTATTTGTGTCATAAAAAGAATTTGGTAGGATTCCTTCTTCTCTAATTTTCCCAAATAGTTTACAAAATATTAGAATCAATTGTTCTTTAAATGTTTGATAGAATTTGCTTGTAAAACCATCTGGCCCTGAGAAAGGGTCCATAAGCAATAAGATTATTATCTAGTATTTATATAGCATCTACTATAGCAAACATTACGCTAAATGCTATATACAAATATTGCTTCATGTGATCCTCACAACAACCTTGGGACTTAGGTGCTATTATTGTCTCAGTTTTATAGATAATGGTTAGATGATTTGCCCAAGGTCAAACAAATAGTAAATGTCAGAGGCCAGATTTAAACTGAAAAGTTTCAGCCAATGGCCAAAGAGGTTGATGAATCCCAGCTGTAGGTTGGCATAAGGTTATGAGAGGGTCAAGTAAAGGGGTTTTCTTTGTTTTGTTTTTAATGTTCGGGTGTGAATGTAGGGAAAAGGTTATTGGATAACAAGAGACTAAAGATGAAAGAGAATGACCAAAGGGCAGGCTCTAGAAAGAGATGAGAAGAGATGGGATCAAGGGTATAATGAAGAAAATTATCTTGGTGTTGCGGGTTAAAGATTAAATGACTGAAGAAACAAAGGTTTGAGCTTCTAAAGCATAACAATTTATTAAGTAATGCATATCAATTACCCAACAAATTGGGACCAGTCCCCTTTCTCAACTTTGGCACTAGATCGTGAATACAGGGGGAGACAGATTTTTAATATATTAAAAACAATTTCTCAAATAAGACCAATCAATTAAAATGAAACAATTAACCAGGATACATTAGGAAACCTGATTTCTAATTGGAGGAAAGATTAGGAACTTTCTAAGTTGGGAGAGGGAGAACAAGCAGGTGCAATTGCCTGACATCAAAAAAAGAGGTATCCCATTCCCTCCAAGTGTCTGTAAAAAATAAAAGGAACATGGAAACAATAACTGATTGATTAGTATGGAGCCAGTTTTCAGTTAAGACATATGGGTTGCTTGAAATGTTATAATTGTGAGAAAATCCTTTGCATCAATCTTCAGACCTGACTAGGTTTCTAGTCAGCATAACCTAGGTCCTTAGTTAAGGGTTTCCAAGCAGCAGGCAGAGGTGGTCCAGCTTCCTAGAAGCACAGGGCTTTTATTTATTTGTTTATTTAAATATTATTATTTATTCAAATAATGCCATAAAGTTCTCTCACAATTCCCACAATTGAATAAAGTTTTTTCACAAGACAGAAATTGAACTGAACCCATAAATGAATAGAAAGGGGCCCGAGTTAGCTTCAAAATTGTGTCATAAGATAGAGTCAATGTGGTTCACTCAGTTGTTACTACCACTTGATGTTCTAATTCCCACAAATCTCTCAGTTCCTTCATTGACAGGAAATTATGCCATCTTTTCCTTAGAGACTGGAACAAAGGAAGGGAGAATGAAGGATAATGAGGCAGGGCTTCATCTGAAGAACCAAATAGAGAAGAGGGATGATAAAAACAGATGGCCTCTAATTTCTCAGTCAAGTAGTAAACTCAGTCTTCTGGTTGTGTGGTAGGGAAAAAGAGATTTAGGAGATTTTAGTGAAGAGGAGAGGTTTAAAACTTTGGTATCAAACTCAAATAGAAACAGATTCCGTAGAAAACCACAAATTAACATTATCTATGTTGTATTTTTATTTATTTTGTTAAACATTTCCCAATTATATTTTAATTTGGTTCAAGTCCACTGGCCTACATGTCTCAAGTCTAACACCTCTGGTTTAGAAGCACCCCTGCTATGAAGAATATAAGACATAGTAGCCTATGAGTAGTCCCGAGATTTAGTCAATATGTCTGTGGCAAAGTCAGTTCAAGATGTGAACAAATCATATCTCTTCTGTTCTGTACTTGTGCATCTGACCTTTGAACTTAAAACATTTTTTCCTATTAAATTTCATCTTTGGTGTTAGAGCTGCAGCCTCTCAAGATCATTTTGAATAGGAGTCAGCTATTCTATTAGTTATCCTTCCCTGCTTTGTGACATTTGCATATCTGATAAATGCCATGGCTTACTAAAACATGACCTTTGACTGGGATGCATGAAAATACCACCTGGGCTCCAAAGTCTTCCCATTTTCAACTCCAGATAACAAAATTATTAGGTATATGTCGGGGTATGGCTTCTTCTGATTTATGGCTTTTGTTTACAAAAGAATCAGTAGATGTGAGCAGAGATTGATAAATTTAATGCATTTTGACTGGTTCTCCAAAATATTTTTGATATACCTTTCATAAAGATAACCCACCTACCAATCCACAATTTTAGATCTACATGCGGCATAAGAAACCATATGATATTCTCTTAATACATTTATCATTTATGAAACCTTTATAAAGATTAAGGGTCTCTTACTTGGAATGACCAGTTGAATCCCCCAGAGCAAGGCTCCGTCTCTCCCTGGGGACCTAGCAGGGAACAACCTGAGGGGGTGTCTTTCTCTAATGTTGATAGCCTTAGACCTCCATTCCACTGTGGTCTGCCCAATATCAGTTACTAGTGATTAGTGTCCAAATACCATTTAGCCAATTAACATCATTTAGATTTTACAAAGAAATATTTACTGAAAAGATAAAATAACATAAGTACAAACATTTCCCTCTAACATCCAGAGACAGACACACTCTTCTCTTGACTACCTTTTGTCCAGAGGAAAGGAGGCTCATATATAAGATAGTTTCTTTGAAGCATTCACCCCAGGGATTCACTTCCAAATGTAGCCAATGGATGAGTCATCATCCTTCTTTTGGCTACTTTTGATCCCATTCTCTACTGGATTAATCAGGTCTCTTAAGACTTTGTTGGGTTCAGTTGTCTGAAAACTTTGGCATGGACCATGTAACTCACAAACCTCTGATGATTTGATCTTTCAGCCCTTCAAACCTCACAAAGTAGCAGCCTCCTTGGATACATCTTCACCTAAGAGCAAGATTCAAGGAAGCAAAGAACAGAACTATATTCACAGTTAAATGTGGACCCTTTCCCACATTTAAATTTAGATTCAAACCTAAGGTTTCTCCTTCCTCTTCACTTGCCAAAGGCTTACAGCATATCTTCTCTCAGTTATAGCCAAGGAGAAAGAGAGAAGTTTGTTATGGTTAGTACCTTTCAAATGCTCATCTTTTTCTGGGTGAGCGGTTGATCGAAACTTCCTTTCTTCACATGGTTAGCCAGCTTTAACTGTACGTGCTCTGAGGCCAATGTGAGGATTTCAATGTGAGCCAAACTGTTACTCATGTTCATAAAATCTGTGTTTGTCTAGACCTCTGATATTCCTATACATGAAATCCTCTCTCCTACCTCTGTGACATCCATGTCCAAAATATTCTCTCTTTCATTCTTTACACCCTTTGAAAACCATAACTTTTTTTTTTAACACATAGCAGAGATGCCATTTACCACACAAGGATTTTCCTGATACCCGTAAGTTGTTAGTACTTTCCCCACTGTAATGCCAAGCAAATGCAACTTCCAAGGTTTGGATTACCAGCATAGCAAACCTCAGTTATTCAGTGATGGATTAAAGCAAAACATTCCCAGAACAGAGAAAATCAAAATATAGTTTAACTAATTTATTTAACAAGTAAGTTCTCAATTCAATTGCAAAGTACTAAAGTCTAAGTATCCCACCCCTGGCCTGTATATCAGTCAATGTAGCCCACTCCTGGGCAGTACATTCATTTAGTCTCTTCTCAAATGGAGATTAGTTTCCTTTTTTTTTTTTTTTTTGGAGGGCAGTTGGGGTTAAGTGACTTGCCCAAGGTCACACAGCTAGTTTTTGTGTGTGTGCCTGTGTTAAGTGTCTGAGGCCGGATTTGAACTAAGGTACTCCTGACTCCAGGGCCGGTGCTCTATTCATTGTGCCACCTAGCCTCCCCTGGAGATTAGTTTCCAATCATAAGCATCAATTTTGTGAAGAGCACAAAAAGTCAAAAGTTTCCCACCCCTGGATCACAACTGAATTACAATACCATCCATTAACACCAAGCACTTTCTCAAAAGGGGCAGGAGAGCACAAAAGGCCATCTACCCTTAAGCTACAACAGGGTTAAGATATCATCACATCATTGAGAACCCAAGGAAAGGCCCTTCCTTCATCTTGACTTGAGGCAAGTTCTCAGCAATCTCACTTCCTGGGGAGACAAGGCTCAATAAAGCCATTTTGAGTGTCCTCATCAAGTCACTCTCTGCCTACAGAACAGTCCCAGAAGCCCTGAAAACATCAGCAAGGCCCTCTTCCAGGATTTCTGTAAACTACAAGAAAATCCTCCTTCAGGGCTTCTGAACCCACAGCAAGTTTCCAGGACCTCTACAACAGCAGCACTGTCATTCTCTAGCAGGTGAATCTGGCAAAACAACATCAAAGCAGACAGACAAAATACTGGCATCACAGCCGTGCCTCCTCAGTTCTTGGCAACTCTGGGTGATAGTTTGCAAAAGTCCTTCTGGCCTTCTCTGCTTGGGCCTTCTCTCTTAATCTACAGCTCCTCCCAGTTCAGCCCTCTCTCTTCACATCAACAAGTCCATCCCACAAGTGCGATTCACTGGGTTTTAACACTCAACCCAAAAACCAAGCCAATGTAGGGGGATCTTTAAATTCCATTACCATTACACCCACTTACATTATTTTGCATATATTTTACTATGTATCTATGCCCTTCTTACCCTGCAGAAGAATATGAGCCTCTTGAGGACAGGAACAGTATTGTTTTCATCTTTGAAACCCCAACACCTAGCACCACCTCTTACACATAATAGGCAATTGGCCAAAGCTTGTTGAATTGAATAAAACTATTTTTTTTACTAGCAACATCATGGAAGGTGAAAATTTTGCCAATGCAATAGGGACATTGACACCACCCAGGATAGGGCAAGGACAAATTTGGTCAGACTATTTTTCAGTGATCCATATGCATCCTTTAAATTCATTTGCTCTCTGATAAATGGATAGCATTTTATTTTATCTTTATCCTACCAGGTACTATGAAACATGAGATTTTTTTTATGCCAGATGACTATATTTCATATTTTTTCTTTGTTCTATTTCAGTTGTGGTCTACTTTCTTTAAGCCAGAGATGGTACGACCGGCTTTGGAGAAGACACTCAACAATCTTCAGCTAGATTGTATTGACCTTTACATTGTTGAGTTACCAATGGCTCTCAAGGTAAATGGAAATCCTCAAAGACCACAACTTAAACCTCTGTATAGAAACTCTGAAATATGTAGGATGAGTTCAATATTTTCAAGGAACCCTAACCTTCTATCATATAATTTCTCCTTATGCCTCCCCCTTCCTAAATCTACTATTCATCCTCATTGTGACCTCTAATCCCTCCATCCCTCAGGACTTTTCTCAGGCCTTCCTGCTCTGATTTAACCAATTCAACATACTCTGTCCTCTATTCTTAAATTCCTTACCCTCCCTCACCTCCATTCTCTCACCACTCATCCGTTGCCAAAACGCAATCCTATATTACTGCCTTTGTTATGCCCTAATTTAAGTCCTGGGTCACCTGCCCACCACCTGAACGTGACCCACCTGTGTCCCACCATTAAGTTAAGATTTTTGCTTTTTGTCCTTATCCTGTTGTCTGCAATAACTTGTAACTGCTTAAGGCAAGTCTGGGCAAGTTACTGCCCAAGGCATAGTCCCTACCCCATACTTTCTCAAATTAGTATTCTGTATTTTTCCAAGGATTGGCCTGGGGTACAAGACTAGAGATCACCCCATCCTGTTCCACTGACCAAGCAGAGTCCCCACACCCTTTGCCCTGAACATGACCCTGGTCTATTCTGGGATTTTCCAGTTCCCCTTTCCACTTGACCCTGCACCCAGACCCCATACCCTCTGCCTGGAATATGACCCTGGGACTTTCCAGCCCCCTCCTGATGACCCTGCACCTCACCCTGTTCTGGGAGGGATCCTTATGTAATCAGGGGTTGCACCCTTGTACCCTTGCACCATATTCCCAAATTAGCCCTGAACTATGTAGCCAGCCAATTGCATGCTTTCTTTGCTTCTGTATGTCATAACTTTTGCTAGTTCCTCCCTGGTTGTAGTTCCTGTTTTTGGCCTATATAATCAAATCTGTGAGATCCATTGGATACTACTCATTTGAGTACTTTTACCCAAGTAGTGGAGTGCTTGATCAATAAATCCACACTTAAATTTACCTTGAACACAGGTCTCAGCTGGCTCATTCTCTGCACAACACCTTCCCTCTTACTTATGGGCTGCTGAGTGGAGTTGGAGGAAGTTACACCTCCAGAATGACTGGAGACTCTAAATTTATGGGATCTAACCTCAACTGGGTTCTTTTATTCTTCTTATTATTTTCTGATTGCTTCCCATAGAAGCTATTCTAACACTTTTCTCCTGAAAGTTCCCAAACCTTTCCCCCTACTTTCTCAAAAGAATATCTTCTTACCTTACTAAGAAAATGGAAGTCATTTACTTTCTCCTCTCATCTTTTCTTCATCTCGAAACCCCACCAACATCATCTTCTAATCTCTGCTCTCTCCATGCAGTCTCTGATGAGGCAGCTTTTCTCTCAGAAAAACATCAACCTTTCTATAAATGCCCTTCATCCCATCCCCTTCCCATCTTCTCTAATTGATGTACTCCTCAATCATTCCCCCCTTTCTCTAATCTTCAGTATCTCCCTGTATACTTTTCCTTTCATTATTGCCTTCAAATATGCCCAAGTCTCCCACACCTTTAAAAAAAAAAAACTTTCACTAGACCTTAATATCTCCTCAAGCTATCATGTTCTTTTTCTCTCTCTGACTCCTAAACAAATTATTGATCTACATAGTCTTCACTTATTTTTCCCTAGATGAGTTCTCAATCCTTTGCAATCTGACTTCCAACTACATCATTCAACTGAAATTGCTTTCTTCAAAGTGATCACTTTTTTCTTTATTTAAAGATCTAATGTTCTTTCTTAGACCTTATCTTTCTGGAGTTTTCTGCCTTATTTGATACTGTTAATCATGGATATTCTCCTCTCAAGTTTCATGAAAATGTTCCCTTTTGGTACTTTTCCTACCTATCTCACCACTTTTTCTTTGTCTGCTTTGCTGACTTATTTTATATATGTATACGTATGTGTATGTGTATGTGTATATGTATATGTATATGTATGTGTATGTGTATGTGTATGTATATGTGTATATATAAATACACACACACACATATCTTGCCCCCAAACTGTGGATGTTCTCCAGGGTTCTGTCCTGGCCTTCTTCTCTTCCTTTTCTATACTCTTTCTCAGGGCTCATCAGTAACCATGGGTTTAATTATCATAATTATGCAGATGATTCACATGTATGTATTTATATTTTTATATATACACATATCACACATACATGTGTGTGCATGGATAGATAGATAGATAGATAGATAGATAGATGGATGGATACCAGACTCCAGTCTCTCTCCTTAGCTTTGGTACTATGTCATCTTGTAAACTGGATGCTAGAGAGACATATCAAATTTAACATGTTAAAAACAAAATTCATTATTTTTCCCTAAAACCTACCCCTCTATCAAATTTCCCTGTAGGATAAGGACAATTCCTCTAGTCACCTAAATTTCGGTGCTGTCTTCCCTCACTCCATATATCCAATCAGTTGCCAAATTTTGACATTTCAGCTTCCATAACTTTTCTTGCACCTGATCCATTTTCTCATGTCCACTATTTTAGTTTAGGTCCTCATCACCTCTCACCTAGATTACAGCAATGGCCTTTTAATTAGTCTCTATGCTTTCCTCTTCCTCATTCCAATCCATCCTATATACAGCTGCCAAAGTCATTTTCTGAAAGCACAAATCTGGCCATAAGAATCCAGTGGATTCTTATTTCATAAGTTCCTCAATTGGTTTTTAAACCTTTTATGACATGGCCATTCTCTACTTTTCTAGCCTCATTATATATTCCTCTCCTTTCTGAATTCTATAGGCTAGACTCTAACCACATTGAACCTGTCTTTCTTCTTCAGACATGGCACTCAATCTCCCATTTTTGTGCCTTTGCATTAGGTGTTCCTCATGCCTAGACTACAGTCTTTCCCCACCTTCACCTTGGGGAATCTTTCCCTCTCTTCTTTCAAGATATGTCATAGGCACCACCTTTTACATGAAACATTTCCTAATTACCCTAACTGCTGGTGTTCTTCTCCCCAACTATGTCATGTACTTATTCTGAATATACTTATACATGTTGTTTCTTCCCTAGAATATAGCTAGCTTAAGAGTATGGATTGTTTGATTGTTTTATCTCTGTGTCCCCAATACCTCACCGTTCCTACAATGTAGTATGTACTTAATAAGTGCTTGTTTGTTGATTGATTGATCCTACGGTAAAACCCATAGTAAGATTGACATTTTTATATTAATAATTAATATCCTTTATAAGTTTTTGTTTTATTGTGAAAATGTTTTTCATACTGAATTTAACCTAAAGTAGGAATCTTCTACAAGATCAGAGTTAAAGGGCAGAAATTTTGGCATTACCATTTTCTAGAATGAAGAATTGAATAATTTTAGTTCTATTTGACTATTTTTGGCATAGAATTTAGAATTAAGGATTCTAAATGATGGTTGTAATTATTTAAAAAGAATTCAATCTATATACCCAGGAAAAAACAAATGGGTGAAGAATACTTATTGTCCTGATTAAGATATACACTTTGTATGGACAATTGAAAGAGCTGACCCATAAGTACATACTTCTTAGAACAAGCAAGTGGACATTGGATTGGATGCAAGATAGAATAGGAAGAAAAGAACAAACCTGTTTATATTTCATTGATTACATCATGTTTTTATTGACTTCCACACAATCCTATTCCAAAGTCTCATTGCGACATACACATGACCCTGGATTCCCAAAGGTCTGCAAAGCACAAGTTCTGACATGTTTTAATTTGTTGGAATGGTCTTGAGTACATTCAAAGTAATAACCTACATCAACTGTCTCAGGGCAGCCTTGTTAACTATAGGGAGGTTCTTGTTAATGACCCCAACTTTCTCTCTGTATCAATGCCCTTTTAAATATCAAGTCTTGTAGAGAACTATTGGATGACTCCAAGTTATAAAACAATACAATTTCTACAATAAAAAAGCCCACTGAAGAAAATAACTCCTTAAAAAGCAGAATTGAGTGAGTAGAAGCTAATCCATGAGAAATCAAGAAACACTCAAAGTCAAAAGAATTTTTAAAAAAAGTAGAAAATGTGAAATATCTCATTGGGAAAGCAATTGACCTGGAAGATATGTCAGAAAGAGATAACTTAAGAATTATTGGACTATTTGAAAGCCATGATTAAAAAAAAAGACTAAACATTGCATTTCAAGAAACTATCAAGGAAAGTAGCCCTGATATCAAATCCAGAAGATAAAATAGAAATTGGAAGAATCTACTGATTGCTTCCTGAGAGAGATCCCAAAATGAAAATTCCCAGGAATATTATAGCCCATTTCTGGAGCTCCCAGGTCCCAGACATAATATTGCAAGTAGCCAGAAAGAAACCATTCACATTTCATGTTGCCATAGTCAGGATCACACAATATTTAGCAGCTTCCACATTAAAGGATTGGGGGGCTTAAAATACAATAATCCAGAAGGCATAGGAACTAGGATTATAACTAAGAATAACCTGCTCAGAAAAACTAAGCATAATCCTTCCGGGATAAAAAATAGACATTCAATGAAATAGAGGACTTTCAAACACTCCTGATTGGGGAAAAAACACAGAGATTAATAGAAAATTTGACATTTAAACACAAGATTCAAGAGAAACATAAAAATGTAAAAATGAAAAAGAAATCATAAGGGACTTAATAAGGTTAAACTGTTTACATTCCTATATGGGAAAATGACACACATAACTCCTAAAAACTTTGTCATAAGGAATCTACATAGAAAGAAGGCATGGATATGAGTTAATTTTGTTGGGATGATCTAAAAAGAAATGAAAGGGTGAGAAAGAGGGATGCACTAAGGGAAAGGGAGAAGAAGAATGGGGGGAATTATATGAAAGAGATGTGCAAGGAAATGCTTTTACAGAAGAGGAGAAAGGGGAGGTGGAGGGCAATGCTTAAACCTCATTCTCATCAGAATTTGTTCAGAGGGGTGTGTGTGTGTGTGTGTACACACACACTCAAATGGGCATAATAATCTATTTCATTCAAAAGTAGGAAAGTAAAAGGATAAGAGAAAGGGGAAGGGGTAATAAAAGAGAGGACAAATTAAAGGAGGCAATGGGCAGAAGCACACACTTCAGTAAAGGGACAGGGACAGAGTAGAGAACAGAACAAAGAGGGGGGATAGGAAGGAGAGACGGATGATCACTGTCACAATGTGTCCACTATGAAGATGTCCTGTATTGAATTGAGTGTCCTTCCAGTGGGGGTGGGTGACAAGG
>JAQQSW010001910.1:0-15340 GCA_028646575.1 Pseudocheirus occidentalis
ACAAGTTACAAGCACAAGTTACAAACAGACCAAGAAACAGATCAGCAGATGGGCTTCCAATCATCTAACCATCACATCCATTACCTATTCAAGTTACCAGAGAGGAAATCACCAACATCTGGGTTTTTCAAAGCGTGGGGTGAGGGTGGAGGTAGGGGGGTGGGGGTGGGGGCCTCAACGGCTTCCCAGAGTCTCATCTGGTCAAATCACACAACTTTTCTCAAAGTGAGCCCCATAACGAAGCGTCACATCAGGGCATATATATAGGCTTCTCCTGGGTCAGCCCTCTTGACCCACTGTCCAATTACAAAGTAACAAGGTGTGGCCATTCCCAAAAAACAAGCCTCTCGCCAAGGGGCTCCACATGACCACCAAATCAGGGAACGTTCTCCTAGCCACTGCAAAGGGGCTAGGGGCAGGAAAGAGCTTCAGATTCCCATTACAGTCAACATAAGATATGTGATGGGCAATAGTATGAGATAAGACTGGAAATGCAGGTACAAGCCGGTTTGTAAGGCTGTTGGATCCCAGGACAAGTTTATACTTTATACATTAGAAGATGCAAAGTTGCTGAAAGTTTGTAGTGGGTTGTTTTTTTTATCATATATCAATATGATATGTAATACCAAGTACAATCTCATCAGTCACAACTCTGTTTCCATATAAACTACATTCTTTGTATAATCTATCTCCATTTTAGAGACTAAAGACTCATATGCCCATTAATTCCATAGGAATGATTCACAAGTGGGCAGAAGGAAGCATGACTCACTGGTCTATCAAACAGAGAAGTTCAGTTAATAGTCTCAATTCTATTGTCATGAAATCTCTAGCTAGCTGTGTGACCTTATGCAAGTAATTTCATCTCTATAGGATTCAATATTTTTTTATAAAGAGGTTAGAATGGATGATCCACAAAATCCCTTGTCATTCTAACATTTTATACATCTTAAGTGTGTTCTATGTGTGTGTGAGTGTTTGAGGGTGAAGGACTCCTTTAAGCTCAATCAATTCATCTTCACAATTACTTAGTACCATTGAATAGGAGTTAAGAAGGAAATGCTACCAAACCTTCCTCTGATAACTATCTGTCTGAGATCTCCTAGAACACTGGCTTCCTATCTTAGGCATTATTCCCATTCCAGCAACCTCTATGTCTGAATCCATCCACTGAGGGAGGACATGAATGGGAGGAGTCAAAAAGGTCACCCCACCAGGGCCATGTGGACTACCTCTGACCCATGAGAAAAGCATCTCATTCTGAGCAGCAAGATTCTTATAAAGGCTAATATAGAAGCCCAAGTTGCTGTCTTGGAGTTTCATGACTTAAGACCATCTCTTTTATGAAACTGTCTTATAACTAGGTCCTTCTGACACACAAATCATCTAATTAATTAACAAACATGTGTGAAATGATTCCTAGTAAATATGTTCATCCCTATGGTAAGTACTATGGGAGATATAGGAGTATAATTCCTGGTCCCTCTCCTTCTAGGGAGCCTGCAGCCTAATTGGGAAGGTAGGATTCCTATACACAAAACAAAGAGAGTTTCACAAAGTTAAGTACTATAGTCAATCATAAATTAAAAAGGAGGATATAAATATCAGCTAGTCCTGATCCCTCATTTTATATATAAGGAAACTGAGGCTAAAAGCCAAAACCATAGGGGAAGTGAATGGTTCAGCTAGGATTTGAACCCAGCTCCACTGACTCAAAATCCAGTACTTTTCCCCCCTCTAAATAAGGGAGTATATAGACTTATCAGTGCTTAATGGTTAAAAAAACAACTCTCAATGAGGACTAGAATTAGGAAAGACTTCAGGGAGGCATTGGAACTCAGCAACTAAAATCCTAGAAAGAGAGCCAGCGTAGATCTACCTTATCCTAGATTCTGTTCCGTGAGAGGTTTGTTATAGCAGAGGAAATATTAAACCTGAAGATTGGATTCAAAGTCAATTTCTGACACTTAGCTGTGTGACCATGGGTTTAACCACTGAACCTTTTTGTGCCTCAGTTGTCTCATCTATAAAATGGGGCTAATAAAAGGTATAGTGCCTTCATCACAAGGTTGTTTTAAGGTTTAGATGAGATAATGTATGTAGAGAACTATATAAATAAATGCTAGTTACCATAATTGGGCTAGATCCCAAGGCATTTCCCTGGGATGAATATGTGAACTTTAAAAAAAAAAATACTTGGGATTTTTTTTTTGTCTTTTGATCTGTTGGGGGAAAAAAATTGTTGTTTCCTTTGAAGAAGAAAAAAGGCAAAGCTGATCTGATTTCTATAAGACATAATGCAGAATTATTTTCAACCCTCTGAGTGAGGCAGCGATTATGTGTATAGTCACCACTAAATGGATTTAGGAACTGCTTGGTCAGAGCTGATAGATATGGCTAAGCTTGTGAATTAGATAAATGAATTCGACCAATGTACTGATTTTTACCCCTAGCCCTGCAGGCTCAATTGAAAATCATCAGTCAGAAGCCCCTTGCCAGGTCATTAGGACAAAATGTATTGTTGAGAGAATAATGAACTGGGATCTTCACAGATTGATGGAAACAGCTTTAGTTAGTTACTTAAATGCTACATGGTTAAGAATCAGATGATTCTGCCTTATGCCCTCTTTCCTGACTTCAGACTTCTAGGCTGCCTTGCAGTTGGGCTGGGGGCAGAAGGTTTGCCTCATGTTCAGCCCCAATAAATATCCAGTTGTATGATGTGATTTCAAGGGAATCAAGAAACCTTACCTTCCCCCTGTGTGTTCAATGATAGTTTCCCCACATGCTCTCTGATTCCAGAATTTTTTCTAACAAAGACAGCAAAGGTTTATAGGTAAGTATTAGTAGGAGAAGGAACAACCCAAGTCAAATTCATGATGAGGTAAAAATTGGCAACTATGTGACCTAGTGTATAGGACATGAGGCTTGGTTTCAGGGAAATCTGTTTTCAAATACAATGGATTAATTAAATATCCACAGATTTAATTATCATCTCTATGCTAATGATTGTCAAATCTATCTATCCTTGCCCAAACTCTCCACTAATTTCCAATCTCACATCTCCAACTGCCTTTCAGAAATCCTGAAGTGGATGTCTAGTAGGCATCTTAAATTAAACATGCCTAAAACATGACTCATTATATTTCCCCTAAACCCTCCCTCCCTTCCCATCTTCCCTATCACTATAGAGGGCAACACCATTCTCCCAGTCTCTCAGGTTCACGGTCCAGGAGTCATCATGGACTTTTCAGTATCTCTTACCTCTTACCCCATATACAATCTGTTGCCAAGGCTCATCAATTTCACCTTTGCAATATCTCTTGAATATACCGTCATCTTTCCTTTGGCACTGCCACCATTTTAGTGCTGCCTTCAATACTTTACCTCGTGCTTGGACCATTGTAATAACCTGCTGCTGGTCTGCCTGCCTCTAGTTTCTCCCCACTCCAATTTATCCTTCCTTTAACCACTAAAGTGATTTTCCTAAAGTGTAAGTCTGACAATGTCAAACCCTGCCCTCCTCCCCCAACACACACACTCAATAAATTCCAGTGACTCCCTACACCTCTAAGATTGAATACAAAATCCTCTGCTTGGCATTCAAAGCTCTTCATGATCTATCCCCCTCCTACCTTTCCAGTCATATTATATCTTACTCCTCGTCTTTGAACCAATGACTCTGGTCTCCTAGCTGTCCCACAAACAGGACTCTCTATCACTCTAGGCATTTTCTCCGGCCAGAGATATGCTCCCTCCTTAATTCTGCCTTTAGGCTTCTTTTTAGTCACAGCCGAAATCCCACCTTCCACAGGAAGTCTTTCCTAACCTTTCTTAACTCTAGCACCTTCCCTCTACTCATCACTTCCTGCTTATCCTGTATATGGTTTATTTGTACAAATTTGTTTGCATATTGTCTCCGCCTATGAGACTATAAACTCCTTTAGGACAGGAACTTTCTTTCGTGTCCCCAGGGTTTAGCACAGGACCTAGCACATAGTAGGTGCTTAAAAAATTGATACTTCCCCAGATATTTATTAGATTTGTTAATATTGTCTCATCTGTTTTTGATAGGGGGAGGGGGAAGAGGACAGAAAGACCATGAGGTCGATAAACAGTTAAAGAACCATATCAGACAGAATTGGAAGAATTTTAAAGATCACTTAGCCTCACTCCCAGTCAAAGTAGGAAAAAAAGGTACTAAAGTGGGGGGGAAGGGTAGAGGAGGGAGGAGATGACAAACTACTTACTTCACAATCTTGCCTAACAGTTCCCATATTTACAGCACTTCATAAACCTTAAAGTATTTTCTTCGTGACCCCCTGGTGGGATAGATAGCATATTATTATCCCCATTTTACAGATGAGGATACCTATTAGGCAGACAGTACATGTTACACACAGCATTTGAATTGAGGAGTTTTACTTCAAGGGAAACAACCCCGACACTTATTTTTATTAACTTTCTGCAGAAGCCTATTCATACTAACTCCAGATGATCCATGAAGGTTGACCCTGATCTCTGATCTTGTGTCTATGTCTGTATAGACAGCATTGGTAAAATAAATTCTTACACTGGTGTGTGTGCTTGGCGATGTGTGTTGGCCATAACTGCCCAAATTAGACCAAAGGATTCTTGAGGGCAACAACTGTATCATCTCTATTCAAGGGATATTTAATAAACATAACTTTCAGTGGCATAGTTAGGGAACATCAGAAAGCATCAAACTAGAACAATTTCTTGGAGATGCATAAAACTGAGACATAATTCTTACCTTCATTCAAATTCTTCCTTTATCATATCATGATTTCACATGAGCCTGCCAACAAAGAGAAGCAGATGGGGCTGGGATCAGACCAAAATGACAACAATAGAAGAGACAAAGAGCAGAGGAAAATGGAAATTGTGGATACAGGACTGAAGGTGAGAAGCAAAGAGGCCAGAAAATGAATAGAGATGGAAAGTCAAGAGCAGAGCAAAGCGGAGATGGTAAAAAAAAAAAATAGGCATTGCTAGTAGATGGAGCTGAGACACAGACTATGATTAGGAGACTTTATTCACCTGGTGAGCTCTTAGAAAACTAGCAGAAATCTATTTGTTTGAACAGATTACAAAGAGGTCTATTTCTTTGCTTTAGCTGTTGTCCTTGTTTTGGTTGATGTTAGTTTGTTTTGACTCTGGGTCTCCTTTCTCACCCAGGCATAATGTACAATGAATGCTCATTTGTCCAATCTCAATACTGATAAACACAGAAATGTTGACCCTCTATTTTTCCTCCCTGGGCTGGTTCACCCCTCTTCAGGCACCTCGGAGAAACCCTCCACTCCCAGAGACTCATCATATTTATTCCAGACAGTTGTAGATAGCGCTGTTGTAGGTCAGAATTCCCCAACTCTAGAGATCAACCAGGCTTAGCCTTCCCCAATAGCAGGGATTACAGGCCTCCAACCAGGGAAGAGTCCCGTCCTTAATAAATTCCACATAGAAGTAAAAAGTGCATTAAGCCAGAATGCCTGGGTTTAAATCCTAGCTCTGGCATTATCAGTTGTGTTATCTTTGGCAGGCTACCTTTCCTTCTTTGACCTGTTTTCTTACCAATAAGACAAAAGATTTGGACTAGGTCAGTTCTAAGATCCTTTTCAACTCCAAAATTCTATAATTCTGTGATTAAGCCCAAGTTCCATGATTGAGTTTCCTACTCCTACCCTACGCTCATTCCAGAGTAACCCATAATGTGCTTTTGTACCAATATGACTCCAGAGGACCTATTATCAATTCCCCTTAAACTCAAAGATGCTACATTCAAGTGTAATATTAAGTGATACATTAGAATCCATGTTTTCATCAATTTGGGCTCTTCTTTCACTGGCATCAATCATAATTTTTCTAAGCCTGCTTATGATTTACTCTGCACTGCCCCAAAAATTCAGCATCTCATGACCCTTAGTACTTGCTGATGAACTCTAAGCTTTTGTCAGGCTAATGCTCAGATAAAACACATACACTCACTATAACTAGGTCCACATTATAATCATTCCAAGTTTGGTAGAACCTTATCAGGGTTTGAACTCAGCAAAATCTGGATCATCTTTAAGTTATGATGAGGTATCAGAGTCTGACTTTAATGGAAGACTAAATAATTATTATTAATATAAATCACAATTAGGAGAGAGAGGGGGGAGAGAGAGAATTTTAAGGTTTAAAAAGAGCTTCTCCTGATATATTGAGTCAACTTCTACTTTTCAATCATGTCTAACTCTTTGTGACCTCATCTGGGGTGTTCTTGACAAAGATATTAGAGTGGTTTGCCATTTCTTTCTTTACCTCATCTTACATTCAGTGAAACTACAGCATGGTTAAGTGGCTTTCCCACGGTCATACAGCTAATAAGTATCTGAGGCCAGATTTGATCTCAAGGAGATAGTATATCTGACTCCAGGCTTGGCACTTTATTCACTGCACATTCTAGTTGCCCCAAACTTCTATTACTGTATGTTAGACTCTTGAGAGTAGTGGTCCCTAATCAAGGATCCATGCTACCCCAGGGAGTCTATCGGTAGAATTCAGGAAGTCCATTAATTTATCTGGGGAAAAATGCATCTATATTTTCACTGGCCTCTAACTAAAAGTTAGTGCTTTATTCAATTATGAATGTAGTCAACAATCATTAATGTGAGAAGGGATCCATAGGATTTTCCAGCCTGCCAAACAGGTCCATGAAACAGAATAGGTTAAGAACTCCTGCTTTAAAGAGCACCTCAGTCAGACAAGACAGAGATAAGTAGGCATCTCCCTTCACAGATTATGGGTATCAAAGAATAGACGAACTAGGAGATGAAACTAGTATGGGGTTGGAAGCAAATGGGGGTTTGAAGGGAAAAAGGACAGTAAGTGAGAATGTGAACCATCTATTATCGAATGAGATAATATATGGAAAGCACTTTGCAAACCTTAAAACACTACAAAGTGCTAGGTATAGTATTAATGACCAATATTGTTTAATTGCAAATTGGCAAATATATTAGTGTTAGCAAATTATTATTATTGGCATACTAGCAAGTAGAAGGGAAAATATAATGGACTAACAAGAGAATAGAAAGTAAAAAGTAACTATAGAGGGTTAAAGCCAGGCAAAGCATATAATCAAATAACTAAGGAAGCCTGGAGGTAACCATTGGAATGCATAGGGAACCAGCAATAAGCCAAAATTTAGAATCTGGGGACACAGTAAGACTTAGTGACTAAAACAATCAAGGATTTTGGAGAGAACTTTCTGTGACACCAAAAACCTGTAAATGATACCTTTAATACTACAAAACAACCATTCTAAACCAATTCTTCCAATGACTTGGTTACTAACACACTTTTCTACCAATGGTTAGCATTTGCAATTAAGAGATTTAACTATATGGATGGGCAGTTGATAGCCTGGCCCTCATGAGAAAGAGTTCACTTTTCTAAGGGAAAGTCTTTGGAAGCCAGACTAATGAAATATAGCCAGGTTGTAAGAGAAGAACCTGTAAGGGGGATTCAGAGTGAGGTCACTCTCTTCCTTGCTTTCCTTTCCCAGCTAATAATATTATCTCCAAGGTACTCAGGTCACCCAAGCAAATAAAACAATTATCTTTAATTCCTCCTGCCCCCTTGACCCCTTCATTCACTAATCAATTGATTTTACCTCAAAATGTGTCTTGAATTCATTCCCTCTTACTGCCATCATCTTGATTAAAACCTTCATTATGACCCATCAGATCTATTGCAAAAGCCTCAACAATCTCTCCTGACTCTGTCTATACACTAATCTTTCTTATGCAATAAGGTTACATCATTATCATTACCATAATAACTGTTGATATACAGCTTTCTTATTTTCAGAGTATTTTCACATTTTATAATAGCTCCAAAACCTAGGAAAGATAGACATTATCCCTATTTATAGTTAGGAAGCTGAAGCAGAGAGGTTAAGTAATTTGAGAAAAGTCAGTGTCAGAAGGCATGTGATACTAGCCATGTCACTGGCCATGGTACTGAAATAACAGCTACCCATAAGAGATAAGCTGAAGAGACTCTGGCCAGAGGGCTTCCTCTTTGTGATTAGCAATTTGCCTTGCATATAGGAGATACTCAGTCTCTAAAGGCTTATCATATTTCACCAGGATTGTAAAAGAGCAGATCAGATACAGATAAAGACCAAGAAAGTAAGGCAATACTATGGACTATTCTGTTATTGGAGGTCAGAATCATAGGATCGTTGGTTTAGGGTTAGATGGGACCTTACAGGTTATCAAGTCCATGGAGTTCTCATTTTACAAATAAGGAAAGTAGGGCTGAGGGAGGTTAAGTGACTTGACTAGGGTCATACATAAATCCAGATGGCAAGAGGAAGCAGGCACAGGGCTCAAGATAGACAGCAAGTAAAGAATCTAATACTGGCCAACAGCTGAATTGCTACAAAGCACTGGAAGGTGGTCCTGATTCTGAGGTTTCTTATATGCTTCCTGTTAGAGCAGGAACCAACCCAAGATTTATGGATAGTCTTGAGCCCCCAGGGGAGTGAAAATAAGCAACAGCACCTGCCTGGAAGTCATCAGGAGGAAACAGCAGCTAAAAGGTCAGTACTAACACAGGGCATAGAAAGCAAGAGACAGAATCTGAAATGTGGGCAAAGAGCCGCCACAGAGTGAAGTATACATTGAGACTCTTCTATATTAGGTACAACCATAATTCTTTGGGGAAAGAGAGAGAAGAAACATGATCTTTTACTCTTTCTTTTCACGTTTATGGTCAGGGCATTGTCTCTCAACAACCAATCCCTGAGATCTTTGCTTGGTTTCCTGATCTCCCTGACTGCTCGCCTAGCAGTGCCAGTATTCACAGTATCTAGGCAAGAGGAAAGGTCCCTGGTTTCAGTCGCTGAATGTCAGCACTCTACCTAGCTCCCTGAGGACTGCAGAAGGCTCATTTCTATAGCAGAGACAATAGGACACTTTGTGACAGTCCCTCTAAATGTAGTCCTGCCATTCAGCAAGAGAGATTAGGAGGGAGATAAGAGGAAATGAAAAGCTACCTTCTTGATAAATTTGGCTGGACTGAATTACTGTGTGTAGCAGAAATGCCCAAAGAGCAAAATACAAATGCTGCTTTTAGATGATTCACATTCATGTTGCCTTCTGATAACATTATGATCAAGTGATGTTTACCCCCATCATAATAAAATAGTCCTTTTTCTTTCCTGGTACAATAACACTTTAATAGGACCGAATAAATTTTTAAAAGGAGTTATCTGTAAGGAAAAATTCTTTTAAAATGCTCTTGCTATAAGCAAAGAGAATGAAGCTATTCATGAATATGTAACTGAATCCTGAGTAAGTTGAATGCAGGTTGACTAATACCCACTAGGGCCATTCATTATTACCAAATAAATCTGTAGGATAAAGGACTTGAAAATAGAACCTACAACTAAAGACTGAAGGCAGCCAAGATTAGTTATCAAAAAGAATGAAGACTAAGAAAAGACTACATAATTGTCTTCAAATTGAATTAACTTATTTGATTCACAGGGACCAGTATTGTTCACTTTCACTGATGAGAAAGGAAAAAGTAATGCAAGAAAAAGCTCAAGAAGATATTAAGCCTCTCAAATCATACCATACAGATAGTTATCTGCTTTGGCTACTTGTGTAGCCAGTCCTGTGGAAGACACCTCTCTGGGTAGCTATTGTGTCATTAGAATCTATGGGCACCAGCTCTTAACCAGTTTAGAGAAAGACTAGAAGTAACAACTATTGTTAACCTCAGGGCCAGGTTGGAAGGAGGGAGGGTTGATGTAGGCAATCTTAACCAACATGGGGTAAACAAAACTTGGAACAAAGAGTAATATTGTAGGTAGAGGGCAATGCTTTCTCCCCATAACTCACCTCTGCATCCCTACTGGACTATCTCTGCTACCATCCCTTCCCTTTCTTCACCTTCCAACTTCCACAACTGCAACTGCTTTTGTCCTAGGTGAAAATATTTTTAGGTCTAGCTCTGGATATGGGAAGACTGAACACATGATAGGAATGAGCAAGATCAAGAAAAGACTCTTCAAGAGTTATAAAAAGATGTGAAGGAGGAGGTCAGAATTTAGACTACAGGATTTAGAACCAGATTGGGACTTTACAGCACTCTTAGTCCAACCTCAATTTACAAATGAAGAAACTGAATCCTGGAAAGGTGAAACAATTTTTTTCAGGGTCATATAGATTATGATGATGATTTAAAATAGCATTTATATAAAATTTTAAGGTTTACAAAACTTTTCATATATACTCTTTTGTTAGAAATAAAGTCAATAGCAAAGCTCCTATGATCTTCTAATGACCCAAATAGTACAGTAGATAGTCCTGACTTGGAGTTCAGAAGATCTGAATTCAAATCCAGCCTCAGATGCTTGCTAGCTATATGACCCTGGGCATGTCACTTAGCCTCTGCCTCAGTTTCCCCAACTGCAAAATGGGGATAATAATAAGTGCCTACCTTACAGGGTAGTTGTGAAGATCCAATGAGATCATATTTGTAAAACACTTAGTGTCTGGCACGTGGTAGGCACTATATAAATGTGCATTCCCTTCCCCCAAGTGCAGAGCTCTCTCTACTACACTAATCCACACTTCCTCTCAAGAGAAGGATTTTAAAAGGATTTAAAGTTTAAAATTTTGTTACCTAGTAGTTGGCTTATAAGAAAAAAAATCAAAACAAACTGATTTTGTAGGCCTGACACATTATTGTTTCCAGTTTCTTTGGCTAGAAAAAAAAAGAAAGGATAGTGACATTGGACTTAAGTGATAAGGAGGAAAGCTTATCACAAAAGCCTGGGGAAGAAGCATTGGATGGCCCTGTGGGCCACTAGGATGAGGGCATATACCAACAGAACTCTCAATTTATAGAAGGGTGTCATGTGAATTGACCACTTCTGAAAATGTCTTCCAACAGGCAGACCTGATTCTAGGCACCGGTAACAGGACTGGGTTTCTGCCCAGAGTTATGGAAATAGGACGGCTATGTAGAGGTGACACCAGCGGTGTGCTTGGAAATGTTTAACAACCATATTTTGGGGGGAAAAATATACCCATGACACTCTTTTAATTATAATCTGCATTAATTCCACGTTCTGAAATTTAGAGAGTCAACAAAACAATAAATTCAGTCCTAGCATTTGTTCGTAGCAGTTGTGAATTTCATGTAAATGCTCAAACTGAAAATTTTACAATTAGCTTTTCCCAAACTGATCCAAGCTATACATGCCCATCCATGAGTGACACCTAGCCAGTCCAAGGCCCACCAGCAGTGAAGCTTATTTGCCAGGGGTAGCTAATTTGCTAACAGTTTAATTGGATGAGCAGCTGCCTGGACACCTCCAAAGACTGGAGCTGCTGGAGCCTGAACTATTTTCACTGAGTCTGAGAAGTCTGCAATGGAGCGGTAGATGCCAACAATTCAAATAGGTTAGTTAATAAGGGCTTGTTGTTGTTGTTTTTTATTATTCCATCTATAAATTTCAGTTATGAAACAGTCCCATAAAGTGGAAGAGGGTAGTGATAGCAAAAGGGGCCCTAATAGCTGCCTTGGCTAACAAATGATTCCTCATCAACTTGGCTGGATCGAGGCTCTCAGGAGCTGGATAATACATAAGAGTAAATGTCAGGAGAGGGAGAGCTGAAAGATTGCACTCTGACAACAGGACCCTTTGAACAGCCCTGAAGCAAAATTCTGAGCCCTGAAGTTGCTTTTCCATGAGCATGGGAGCCAGATCCACTGGAGAAGCCCTAAGTTTGCCGAGTGTGTTTATGTTCAGCTTCGTGCTCCAGATGAAGCAGGATTTCTCTCTCAGTGACTCTGCCGACAGCCTTCTGGACATGAATGCTACAAGATGCCTGTAACTTGTGTCCTTTTCAAGTTGAAAGGAAAGAGAAAAAAAACAAGCTTTGTATTTTTAGTATCAGGGAGAGACAGACGGGGAAGAGCTGAGAACAAATGCAGATTTCTGAGACCAAACTCACAGATGCATTGTTAAATGAAGATAGCAAGCCTGTCAAATCCTCCAAGGGACAACCACTGTACAACCATGTTTGAAGCAGTCCTGGAAAAATGAAATCCAATAACCATCTCTTTCATCTATCCATTCTCTTCAGTATCACCTTGACAAATATAGAGACAAAGGTGCATTTGTGGTCCCTTCCTTTCCCCCTTAAAGATTAGAATCATCCAAGCTAGGAAATGCCTTGATTTCCTAATAATAGCCATGCAAGGGACTGTGTTGTATTAGAGATAAAGAAAAAAAAATGACCCAGATCCTGCCCACATGGAGCTTACAGTCTCATAGAGGGTATGACACGTACACAGAAAAATAGAAGGTAAAACAAGGAAGGAAGAGAGGCAGCATGGCAAAGTGGATAGAGAATCATCCTCAGAGTCAAAAAGGCTTGAGTTCAAGTTTCGCCTCCCATATATACTGGTTCCATGACTTTCTCCAAGATGTTTAACCTCTTAGCAGCACAGGCAACTCTCTAAGGCAATAGGTTGCAGAACAGATGTCAATGTGCATTGGTAGGAGTTTCCTCATGTAGAGTCCATACCAAAAAAATCATAGGTTTATTTCCCACCACCTTGTTCAGTTGTTTCAGTCACATCTGACTCTTTGTGACCCCATCTAGGATTTTCTTGGCAAAGATACTGGAGTGGTTTGCCATTTCCATCTCAAGTTCATTTTACAGTTGAGGAAGCTAAGATAAACAGGGTTAAGCAACTCACCCAAGAACACACAGCTAGTAGTACCTGAAGTAGAATTTGAACTCAGGGCCTCTTAATTCCAGACCCAGTGCTCTATCCACTACACCACTTAATTGCCCCCTCCCCAAAGGAGACATCTATCAATGGGAATAGAGACAGCATCAGAGGAGGTCAGGTAAGGCTTCACAAAGAAGATGGAACCTGGACCTCACACTCACCATGATCATGATCCAAGAAGAGAATCTTAGGTTTGAAAGGACCTTAAAATAATCTAATTCATTCTCTCTAGGCAGAATTAGATTTCAATCAGTGTGGTAAAGGTGAAAGGTCATAGTATTTGGAGTCAAAGGACCTGGGTTTGGATCCTAATACAGTTTTGTGGCCTTAGGCAATGAATCACTTAATCTCCCAGTTTTCTCATTTGCGGAATGAAGAATTTGGACTCTGAGATTTCCAAGGTCCCTTCCAGCTCAAAGCCTATGAACCTATGAGACGGATGGTAATCTGTTTCTAAAGACCTCCTGAGGAGGAGAATGCCCAGTCCTCTGGGGCTCACTCCCATGTCTCACAACCATGGTGGACTGGGAAAAAATATTTGTATACAGAGTTAGGAGACACATATTCAAATCCTAGGTCTAATACTTAGTACCTATGAACCTCAGGCAAATTTCTTTCCTCATGACCTCAATTCTTTCATGCACAAAGAAAAAGAGGGAGAGGAAATAAACTGATTAATTTATCAGACTTCTATAGTCGATAAAGCCATCTTCAATCAATCAAAAAATTTATTAAGTGCCCACTATGTGTACCAGGCACTATGCTTTTTAGCTAACCTTAATCCCTCCTGCTGTAATTTAAACCCGATTGCTTTTGTTTGGTCTCAGCAGAGAAAAGGAGTTAGTCATTATTCCATGGATGCCAGCTGAGCTCATGTCTGAAGAGCTTTGGGAGAGCAGAAAATGAAGTTCAGGGAAAGCAACTCCAAGTCAACTGCTTCCATTTCTGGGATTTCTTTTTTAAAGAGACCTCTCTGTGATGGAGCTCAGAGGTGAATACAGCCCTGCCTCTTTTCACATACATCTCAGCTTTTTTTTTAAGAGAGTTAAACCATAAGCCAGATTGCTAACAGCCTTAGCAGGCTCTCCTTTTGGTTCCAACTTTTGTTCAGCGCTGAATCACAGACAGGAAAATTAATTCCAAGTTCAGCTGAATTGACCTGTGAAAATGTGTATATAAGCTCATTTGAAACTTTTCATTAAATTTAGAGGGATGGAAGACAGTAGAGGACAACTAGTTTAACTTTTCACACAATGTAGAAGTTTCCTCAGCACCGTCTTTGACAAATTATCATCATCTAACCTGCTTGAACATTTCTAATGATGGAAAACAATATCTCACAAGGAAACCTGTTCCACAGGTGTATAGCCCTTGTTGTTAGAACATCCACTCTTCTTGTGGTGACAAAAGGACACCATTTTGTTACAATTTGGAGTATGGCCATAAAAAGGTTTAATTCTGTACATTTGTTAGAAGCTACCTATATTCAATGCCTCTACTTCTCATTGACTTCTTACTACCTTACAATCTAGCTTCTGACACCACCATTCAACTGAAATTGCTCCCTCTAAGGTTGCCCACAAGACCCTAACTTTTAAATCCGGTAGTCTTTTCTTAGTCTTCATACTTTTTGACTTCTTTGACTTTCCTCTTAACTACTCTCTCAGTAACTAGATTTTCAAAACCTGGGTTTTTATGAGACTCTGTTCTCTTGGTTCTTCTACTTATCTGACTGTTCTTTCTCAATAATCTCCTTTGATGAATGGTACTCATATTCATACTCCTTTTCTGTGGAAGTACACCATGGCTACATCTTCAATCCTCTTCCTTCTCTACACTCTATTCTGGCCATTTCATCAGCTCCTGTGTGCTCAGTTATGATCAATACTACCCTCTATGGAGATGACTCCGGAATCTACAACTTCAGTCTAAAAACATCTCTCATGAGTTGCAAGTCTCTAACATCAACTGCATGCTTTATATATCCATCTGAATATCCCACCTCAAACTCATCATATCCAAAGTACAATTCATTATCTTCTCTCCCTTTGTCTCTCCTTTACCTAAACCTCTTTCAAGAATACCACCACCCATATGAATGTAATGGAAGACTATTGTGCTATAAGAAATGGGGAGGAGATGGTCTCCATATTCACCTGGAAAGGCCTATACAAACTGATGCTAAGTAAGAAGAGCAAAACTAGAAAAAAAAATTGTACACAATCACACACACATCATATGGGTGATGATCAGTTTTGATATACTGGACTCTTCTCAGCAACACACAGGTATAAGACAACTCTACAAGTCTCGTGATGGAAGGAGATTTCTACTTTCAGAGAAAGATCTAGAGAGACCAGAGTTTAAATGGAGACTGAAGCAATCTATATGCCATCATTCTTTTTCATGTTTGGTTTTCTTTCTTTTTTCTCATTGTTCACTCCATTGGTTACAACCCTTCTATACAACCAGACTATTGTACAATGTGGAAGTATTTGCAGATCCTGTACTT
>JAQQSW010001912.1:0-15339 GCA_028646575.1 Pseudocheirus occidentalis
TTTTTCATTTCTTTGTAACTGTTTAATAGTATCTTGGTTTCTCATAAAGTCATTAGCTTCTACCTGCTCCACTCTAATTTTGAAGGAATAATTCTCTTCAGAATGCTTTTGAGATTCTTTTTCCATATGGGAAATTCGACTTTTTAAGGCATTCTTCTCCTCATTGGCGTTCTGGGCCTCTTTTGCCATTTGAGTTAATCCATTCTTTAAAGTGTTTTTTTCTTCAGTCAGGTTGTTGACTCTCTTTTCATGATTTTCTTGCATCATTTTCATTTCTCTTCCTGATTTTTCCTCCACTTCTCTTATTTGGTTTTCAAAGTCCTTTTTCATATGATGCATAGCTTCTAGGCATTCTTCAAGTGTCGTGGAAGCATTTGGTTTTTGACTTCTGATTGGTTTGTCTTCCTCCCGTTCCATGCTTTGATCCTTTTTGTCCACAAAAAAGGATTCTAGAGTTTTATTGCTGTTCTTATTTTGGTTCCTTTTCCACATGTTGGCCAGTTATTTAATTGGTTGGGTTTTTTTTTAGCTCTGTGAAACTCTGCTTCCAGGGGAGAAAGCTCTGTTCCAAATCGCTGGGGTTTTCCCAGATGCTGGAGCTATTAGGGGGGTGTTTCAGCCCACCCCCCAGCTTTGGCTTTCTGAAAGCACACCCTAGGACCACCACCCAAGACCACTACCTGGATCCAGGCCACTCAACGGAAGAGCACTTGGCCATGATCAATTGATTTAGCCCCCCTTCAGAGTCTGCAGGCCAGGGGCTCTGAAGCTGCCCAGTGGGGGCTGCAGCAGCACTTCCCCTCCCCGAGTGCATCCCTGCCCCAGGGGCAGATTGGCCCAACTGCTTTTCCCCTCCCAAATTAAGTTTCAAAAGTTTCACTTTCACTTTCACTGATCATCTAATCCTGGTTTGGTGGATGTGAAGATTCCCTCAGTTGCAATAGATCTTCTCTGAAGTAGATTCAAGCTGCAGGTTGTGAGGCTTGTCTCCTCCTGGCCACATTGGGGCCTGGCCTGGCCATGGCTGGGGTTTTGGGGTGGCTGCTCTCCGCTCCCTGTCTCCTGGCCTGTTGGAGGTGCCCCTCCCGCCTAACTGCCCCTCCCCAGTCCCCATTCCTCACACCTTGGTAGATGTGGATGTTCTGGAGGCTGGAGATCTTCTCTCCTGCGGACTGGCTGCAGCATGACTTGGCGTGGATCAGCTCAGCTCCTTCCTACTGCCCCAGGCCTGGCCACCGTCTCAGCTTCAGGCTGGGCCAGCCTCCACTCCTGGCCACCACAATGAGCCCCTGCTGCCGAGCTGTCTTCAGCGAGAAATGTGTTTTCTGTATTTTTATGAGTCTGAGACTCCTAGACTTTCTCTGGGCTCATTTTTTACGGGTGTTTAGGGTGGTGTTGTGGGTGCTGCGGGACCTTGCTGCTTCTACGCCGCCATCTTGTACTAGTCACATTCTGATATCTGTAATTCCCAATTTCAGATGGTTCCCCAAAAGAGGAGAAGGAAGTCAGCAGGACGGTGATGAAATATTGGGCCAACTTTGCTCGGAATGGGTAAGACTAGCAACAAAGAAGGAAAGATTTAAAAAAATATATTGATACATTTTTTTTTTACATTATCTGTTTCCAAATTTATCTCTCTTATCTCTTCCAAATATCCTTCTTTATAACAAAGAATAAAAAGAAGGGGAAATATTTTTAGAAAAACTAGCCAACATATCAACCATATCTGACATAAAGTGCAGAATGTCATACCATGTTCCCTCAGTTTTAGAAAGAACAGGAAGTTATATTCTCATCTTCTCTTTGGGCTAAGAATTCTTTTTCATTTTGTTCATATGGTTGTCATTCTTTCCATTTACATTGTTGAAGTTATTTTGTATATAATTTTGCATAATTTCATATGTTCTCCCATTTATGTACATTTATCACATTTTTATTTCTTGTAGTTCATTAGTATTTCATTCATTCCAAGTAGCAATATATATTAGCTTTCTCCAATTTATTTAACCATAAGGACTTTCTCCCAAGTCTTTAATACTACAAAAGTGCTTCTATGATTTCATTAACCATATCCCCCAAAATGATGCCTCAGTTTACAATCTAACTTCATCACCTTTTTATCTGCAAGTGGGTTGCATGTTTAATCATGCATCCCCTGGAATTATGGTTGATTCTTGGTTAATAAGGGTTTCTAAGTCTTTCAAAGGTGTTTGTCTTTACAATATTACTATTATATACATTTTTTCTCCAGGTTTTACTCAGTTTACTTTGTATTGGTTGATATATATCTTCTAAGATTGAAACTGTTCTTAGCGATTCTTATAGCACAATATTATTCCATCACATTCATATACCTAACATGTTTCAGCATTCCCCAATTAAGGGCATTCATACAGTTTCCAATTTTTGGCCACCATGAAAAGAACTGATAAAATATTTTTTGTACAAATGGAGAATTTTCTTCTTTTAACAAAATCTTTGGAGTATAGACTTCATAGTGTTATTTTTAGTTCAACACACTTAGTTCATACATTATTGTTGGTTAAAGCACAATGTAATGACTTACTTAGTAGTGTTCCAAATTGCTTTCTACAATGGCTCAACCAGTGCATAGCTCCAGTGCATTAGTACTATGTCTCCCTAATCCCCCTTCCAGGGTTTGTCACTTTTCCTTTTTGTCATCTTAGTCAATCTGATGGGTATGAGGTAATATCTTAGAATTACTTTAATTTACATTTCGCCAATTACTTGTGATTTACAACATTTTTTATACGATTTGAAATTCTTCCTCTGAAAAATGCCTCTACATATCATTAATACTTTGTAATTTATCATTACAGCTTATACTTGAGGGTAGGAGATGGAGCTAAATCCACCCATCTCTATCCCCTTATACTCAAAAACTGGATTCTTCCCCAAATAATTATTTTCTTGGGTTTATCAAACACTAAGTTACTGAATTCTTTTGTTCCTGATTCTTTTTATCAACACCATTTAAATGATTTTTTAAAAAAATTTAATATTTTTCATATATTAGGGAATTTGTCTCTGCATATTTAGTATGTTTCTCAGCCTTCTCTTCCTTTTTTTAACCACTACCAACACCTGTGATTAAATGATCACTTAAAAGGAAATCTTGCTTGCATTTCCAGAAACCCCAATGGTGAAGGGCTACTAAAATGGCCTATATATGATCATAATGAAGAGTACCTCCAGATTAACATCACACCCAAAGTGGCCAAGAAACGGAAGGAAAAGGAGATGGCATTTTTGACTGAACTCTTGGCAAAGAAATCACCTGGGGTGAAGATGGAGCATACTGAATTATGAGCTGGATGGATATGTTTGTTCTCCTTCACAAGAAGCCCAGTGGAACTGGATGAGAAGACATTTATTTTTCCTTTGACAATGGTATCCAGAACTTTGTTTATGAAAGAGCTTCTCAATATAGAGTTGAATGGGGCAGGTCAGAATGAGAAAAGCTGCAATTAGCCATACATTAACACATTTTGAATAGGGTTGAAGGGCTCTCTTGCTTTGACATGAGAACCCATGAAGTTTCTGTAGGATTTCTTTCTTTTCATAGTGTTTCAAATAATCAGTTGGCTTCTATGTGTGGGGTTGACATGGGCTGTATTCAATAAAATCTACTTTTAGAAATATTTGTTATTACTTCTTCCAGATTTGGTTTTAATAGAAATAAACATACTCATCTTCCTTTTTCTTCTGCTTCTGTTTTTTTTGTTTTGTTTCTGTCAGCCAACAATTTTTTTTATTCACTGTGCTGAGTGCTATGGAATAGTGCCTGTTACAAAGGGACCTGTACTCTAATGACAGATATAGGGGAGTGTTGCATAGAAAAGAAAGTTTCAATTTGTTGTTTGGGAGTGAAATCTAAAAGCCAACAGGAGGTCTTCATGTGATTCCTGATAGCAATGGTGGTATAAACTTGATTATATTCCTAGTACAAGAGGCAAAGAAAGATGTGTGTGTGTGTGTGTGTGTGTGTGTGTGTGTGTGCATGTGTGTGTGTGTGTGTGTGAGTGTGTGTAGGAGAGAAGTTTTAGGGTAATTCACTGGATAGTTGCTGGTTTCATGGTATAAGGTTGGAAGGAATGTAAAGAAAGGTATGAGGATTTCTAGGTAGAGGGTGTCAAAGTGAGTTTTCACTCACTTTCTTTTTTTTCTTTTCATCCTTTTTCTTCCCGTCTATTCCTATTTAACTCTTTCATCCAACTCCTTCTCTTTCATAAGCTTCACCAATTCTCCAATGATGAAAAAATAGTAGGATAATTTTTCTTATATTCTGTAGCAGTATGGGTGACATTTTAAGGTTTAAATTGAGCTAAATTTCTATCTGGAATGTTGTCATTTCAGAGATCTTAAAAGTATAAACCTTGCCTAAAAGTATTTTATCGTTGGGTTTTTTCCCCCACATTCTATTTGCTTCTCTGATCTTGATTTCTTCAGTTGTTTTGTTCCTCTCCAGAATTCCAACTTTAGGAAATCAGATAAGATACTAAGATAATTAATCATTTCAGAGAAATTTCTGACTTTAAAATAAGCCCTCAGAAATAAATACCATTTCTATATAATGATAACAAAGTAGAAGAGATAACAATACAAATAGGAAAAGCCTTTAAAATACCTATGAAATGTACCAAATTCATTCATTGGGGAACCAATTTACTAAAGTACACAAAATCTTTAATACAGAGTCCATTACAAAAGCCTCTTAAACAAATAAAAAATACCTCATATATATATATATAGAGAGAGAGGAATGGGTCCTGGAATGGGATTCAGTTTTCCTAACGCCCAGTTTTGTTCTCTTTGCATCAAAACCACTGCTTCCCCAGTTTTATAAAATGTGGCGATCAAGAACATCAGTTTGTAAGTACCCAAATCCCTTAGATTTTGCCTTGAGCCCAACCATTTTTCCCTTGAAGCAGCAAACCTGAAGTCAAGAAGCTATGAATTCAAGTCAATCCACAGATATTTACCAGCTGTATGACGTTGGGCAAGTAATTGAACCTCCATCTGCCTCAGCTCCCTCAAATGTAAAATGAGAATAATAAAAGCACCTACTTCCCAGGGTTGTTGTGGAGAGTAAATGTGATTGTAACTGTTAACTGTTTAACACACTATCTGGCACATAGTAGGGATTTTATATATATATATATATATATGTATATATATATGTATGTATGTATGTATGTATAGTTACATATAATAATGCATATTATTATTACCTTCCCTTTCTATTCCCCACCTCCTTTTCTTTAAACATATCCTTGAGTGATATATTAATAGGCCCCAATGTCCTAGGAGTAATAAGATCTCTCAAACCAATGGCCCTAAATCTAGTACCTACAGCTATCATCCAAGAGAGCAAATCCTGTGGAGAAGGTCCTAGTCATTCCCAAGAACTTCTGAAAGCAACCATCTATATGGCACAAAAAACAGCCTAGCTAAAGCAAAAAGGCACCATGAAAAATAGATATAGGTGGCATGTGCCAACTGAACCAAACCACTGCTACTACATCAACCACCACTCCCTCTCAGACCAAGAACTCTGAATTCGGGACTCTGAATTTAGGAGCCCTGGAAACTGCAATACTCTGCTAAACTTGCTTCCTACTTGGCTACTGTCACATACATTGTGGGGAACAAGTTCTTTGTCAAATGAGCTTTCTATCCTTTTCAACACTACCAACAGCTCTCACTAGGAATAGTCTGCTAATCCCAAGAATAGCTAAAATAACAGCAGTCCCCTTTCCCCATGACTTTCTAGTCCAGCCCTCACAACCTTACTCCAATATTTGCAAAGATGAGACCTGAAAACTGCCTCTGTAGCTGCTACAGCTCTGAGCTCCTTAATATCACAGATACTGAAGATCCAGCATCGAAATTACTCAACATCAAAACCCACATCACTGTGGAGTGGTTCAAACTAAGAAATGGATATGTTTCAAACATGGAAGTAGCATTAAATTAGATGTATTACCAGCTGCTTTACTTCTATTCCCTCAGGATCTCAGGGTTTTTCCATATAATCTGTAGCTGAAATTTCCTATCTATTGTAACTTCCCCTTTTAGAAAATGTGTCCCTTGACTTTCAGGAGCCAAGATAGTGGAGTAAGCAGCAATCTCCATAACTCTTTCATATTTACCTCCAAACAACCTTAAAACAATGTCCCCAAGCAAAGCTTAGAACAGTAGAACCAACAAAAAAAGCAGGGTGAAACAATCTTTGAGTCCAAGAAATTGGAAGATTGGCAGGAAAGATCTGACTCACTTCAGTAAAAGGGGAATGATGTCAAAAAAAATAGCTTCCCAGCAAGCCAACAGCAAGCCCCACCACAGACAACTAGCACTAGATCCTGAGCCTCAGTTCAAGAGAACAAGTAAACACTAATACCAGGACCCACTATGTGCTTCAATATCTCCAGGGAAACAGACACATTGCAGTTCTGAGATCCTCCACATTTTTCAGCATAGTCCCAGGCAACCAGTCAACCTCCAAGAGCCAAATCTCCACAAGTTTCAGTGTAGCTCTAGGTAAATAGGCAGCCACCAGCAGCCAGACCACCACATGATTCAGTATATCCAAAAAAGAAATGCACATATAACCCACTAGACTCAGTACATGCTAGACATCAGTACTGTGACCCTTTCCCCCCTACCCCCTCCGCCCAGACTAGTACAAGGTAACTTAATTGACAGTCCCTAAGGACTCCAGCAACATCAGCCATCCAGCCAGGCCTCCCCCTTCAACATACCACCAAATATGAGGACCCCCTGTGGGCCTTAAGGCAACATCAGTGCAGCATCGAGTAAACAACCAGGGCTTATATACACCTAGCACAAGAAGCCTATTGTAGTACCCATTCCATCCAGGAAACAGAGCTCCAATTTAAAAGAAAGGAAAAAAGTGAAGAAAAGATGAGCAAACACCAACAAAAAAGAATCTGAATATATATGGGGAGCTTATTTGGAGGAGTCCTGCCGTCCTGTAGCAGGGCTGAGAAAGTATGGGAGCCCTGTCATCCTAGAGCAGGGATGAGAAAGAATCACCAACCCAGAGACTGCTAGGGCATAAAAGAGAGACAGGAACTCTCAGAATGGTGAAAGTAGAGAGCCAACTTTATTACCCTGCATCCAGGCTTCTATATGACACTTTGTAATTGCTTTGCCTTGTGGACATTGCATTCTTTTTTGTCCCATGCTGTGGGCGTATTTGCCATGCATATCTCAGGGACCTAATCCTGACATCTGTATGCTTGAGCATCTTCCTGGGGGATGGAGAACTGATCCTGGCAGGCCAAATACCTGAGAGGGCTTGTTCTGCCATCATGGTCTGAGTCCCACTTGCCTGTGGTCTTCAACAAATATGCAAAGCTATCATGGTGACAAGGAAGATGTAAACAAAAACTTAGAAGAGAATAACAATGTCAAAACCCTTTTAAGCAAAACCCCAAAGAAAAAATGGGAAGTGGTCTCAAGCTCAGATTAAACTCATGAAAGAGCTCAAAAGGGAGTTTAAAATAAGAGGTAGGTGGGAAAAAACCTAGGAAAAGAAATGAGAGTGATGGAAGAGAATAATGAAAAAAGTCAACAGCTTGGAAAAAGAAAGCAGTTGCTTAAAAAGTAGAAATAGCAAAACAGAAAAGGAGATAAGAAAGCCCACTGAAGAAAACAACTCCTTAAAAAGTACAGTTGGTCAAATAGAAAAGAAAGTACAAAAGATAATTCAGGAAAGCACAAAAAAATATATGCAAGGAAGAAGTAGACCACAAAATGATATAAGTGGGTGACCTCAACTGTCCACTCTCAGAACTTGGTAACTCCAACCAAAAATAATTCAAGAAAGAAACTAAGGACATAAATAGGATATTGGAAAAATGAAATATGACAAACTTTTGCAGAAAACCAAAAGGGAACAGAAGGAATATCCCTTTAACTCAGGAGCACCTGTGACCTATACTAAAATTGATCATGTAATAGGGCAAAAATCCCTCAAAATTAAATGTAGAAAGGCAGAAATATTACATATTTTTTTAGATCATAATGCAATAAAAAATTATCCATAATAAAGGGCCATGACAAAATGGATTAAAAATTAGCTGGAAATCAAATAATCTACTTTTAAAGAATAAGTGGGTAAAAGAAGGAATCATAGACAGAATAATCAATTTCATTAAAGAGAATGACAACAATGAGATGATGTACCAAAATTTATGGAATGCAGTCAAAGCAGTGATGTGGGAAAAAATGTTTCTCTGAAGTCTTACATCAACAAAACAGAAAAGGAGCAGTTCAGTGAATTGGGCACAAAACTGAAGTGAAATCAGAAAAAGAACAAATTATAAATCTCCAACTGACCACCAAATTGGAAATTATGAAAATCAGGGGAGAGAAATTATTAAGACTGAAATTTAAAAAGCCAGAAAAAAAATACAAAAGCAAAACACTGAGGTAATAAACAAATCAAGGGGGTGGGTTTTGGGGGGAGGGGAAAGTAAGATAGATAAGTTTTTGGTTAATTTTATTTTAAAAAAAGAAGAAACCCAATATCAGTTTTCAAAAAAAAAAGAAGGTAAAATGAACACCAATGAAGAAGAAATTTAAGCAATCATTAGAAAATTTTTATCCAACTACATATCAATAAATCTGTTAATCTGAATGATATCAATAAATATTTACAAAAAATAAATTGCCCAGTTTAATAGACAAGGAAATAAAATGTTTAGATAATGCCAACTTACAATAATAAATTGAAGAGGCAGAGCCAAGATGGTGGAAAGGAAGCAAGAACTTTTCTAAGCTCCTCCACGAATTCCTTCACTTAACTTTAAAAAGTAAATCTGAATGGAATTTAGAGTGATATAATCCATTGGGAGACAGAGCATGGCAGATTCCCAGGCCAGGAATGTTCCAAAAATAGGTCTGGGCAGGGGGAGTGCATAGCAAACAAGGGTTGCACCAGCACATACATCAAAGCAGACTACAGAGGAGTGAGAAGGAGCACCAGCCAGAGACTCACCCATCTAAAGGGCAATGTGCAGTTTTCTCACCAGAGGATGGAGGATTAGTCGGAGTTGGGTAAGAGAAAGCATAGGGACTGTAGCAGTGACAGCAGCTTCTCCTGGGTCTATCAACCCACAGCCTAGAATTTTAAATATCACCTACACGAACTTCTGGAAGTCAAGATGGCAGAGTAAATCTGAGCTGCTCCAATTCCCCCTCCTTGACCCAGAAAACCCAGAGATAAATGTCCCATACAAAATAAAATCTTGAAATAGTGGAAATAGCCTCAGGCTTAGGAGTCACTGAGAAAGGGTGTAACTGAAGCAGTAAGGAGGCTGAAGTGGAGAGCAGGAGGGGTCTCAACAAGTTCCACCTCAGCTGACCAGCAGGAGCTCCCAAACCCCAGGGTAGTGGAGCCAGCAAGCCCTAACAACACAAAGTGTGCGTTGGCACCACCAGGAGAATCTCAAGACACCAGCTCTGCTGGCTGCCAGCTGCTGAATCTGCATGTGCTGTAGCCAAGGACACAGAGGCAAAAACCTGAAGAGGCAAGACTATCTCTCCAACACAGTTACTCTGTGAGCCTCAGGGTAACACAGATGAAACACTGAGAATCCTGTCCTTGGCTTCAGTCTAGACTCCCAGAGGCTACAGCACACAAAGTCAACAACCAGACCCTTAGTCCTCAACCTGAGAAGCAGAATAAAGAAATAGGTAATCACAATGGGAAATAAGGAAGATGAGAAAGCAAAAGCAAGACAATTGATCCAATCTTATTATAGTGAGTAAGAACAACCAAATACAGAGGACAACATGTATTCAATACTCACACCTGAGACCACAGAAAGAAATATGAATTGGTCTCAAACCAAAAAATTCATTCTTGGAAGGAGATGGGACCATGGAAGGGGATCCAGGGAATCAGAGAGACCACCCTGAGTCAAGATTAAGAAAAGGCCTCCCCTTGGATGAAATTGAGGTTTGCTAGACACCAAGGGGTTGAGGGTTTGTGTGGTTTTCTAATGTATTTAATGACTGAGTTCATATATGATTGCCTCATGAGTGGGAGATTGATTATTGTATTATGAGGTGATTGAATGACTAAGTTAATGGTTGCCGCATTAGTGGAACACTGACTATTGCATTGTGAATTGATGACAGGAGGTTCAAAATCTAACTGAAGAAAATATCTTCCTTAAAATGAAAACTGAACATATGGAAAAGGAGTTTCAAAAACTAACCGAGGTAAATCATTCACTAAAATTAGAATTGGTCAAATTGAAGCTAAGGACAAGCAGAAACCACAAGATTACCTCAATAGATGTACAGAAGGCTTTTGACAAAATATGACATCCATTTCTATTAAAAACACTAGAAAGTATAGGAATAAATGGAGTTTTCCTTAGAATAATAGATATCATCTTCTTAAAACCATCAGCAAGTGTTTTATGTAATGGGGATGAACTAGAAGCATTTCCAGGAAGATTAGGGGTGAAACAAGGGTGTCCATTATCACCCCTCTTATTCAATCTAATACGAGAAATGTTAGCGGTTGCAATTCGAAAAGAAAAGAAATCAAAGGTATAAAATTAGGCAAAGAAGAGACTAAGCTATCATTCTTTGAAAATGATATGATATACGTAGAGAATCCTAGAGAATCAAGTAAAAAACTACTTGAGACAATAAATAAACTTTGCAAAGTTTTATGATATAAAATAAACCCACATCAATTCTTGGCATTCCTATATATTTCTAATGAAATCCAACAGCAAGAGAGAGAAAGAGATATCTCATTTAAAGTTACTGTAGACATTGTAAAATATTTGGGAATCTACCTGCCAAAACAAACCCAGGACCTGTATGAACACAACTACAAAACACTTTTTCTAAAATAAAGTTTGATCTAACTAATTGGAAAAATGTCAGTTGTTCATGGTTGAGTTGAGCTAATATAATAAAAATGACAAATTTACCTAAATAAAATTACATATTTAGTGCTATACCAAATAATCTACCAAAAAATTCCTTATACAGTTAGAAAAAATAGTACCAGGGTGGCTAGGTGGCACGGTGAATAGAGCACCAGCTCTGGAGTCAGGAGGACCTGAGTTCAAATCCAGCCTCAGACACTTAATAAAAAAAACTAGCCGTGTGACCTTGGGCAAGTCACTTAACCCCAACTGCCCTCCAAAAAGCAAAAAGAAAAAAAAAAAGAAAAAATAGTACTAAAATTCATTTGGAAAAACAAAATATCCAGAATGTCAAGGCAGTTAATTATAAGAAATGCTAGTAAAGGAGGCTTAGCCATACCATATTTTAATTTTTATTATAAAGTAGCACTCATAAAAACTACTTGGTATTGGCTGAGGAATAGAGTTGTGAATCAATGGAATAGACTCGGTATACAAGACTCAGCAGTCAATGAGTATAGTAATCTAGTGTTTGATAAACCCAAAGATGCCAGTTTTGGGGTTAAAAATTCACTATTTGACAAAAACTGCTGGGAAAACAAGAATACAGTATGGTAGAAGCTTGGCATGGACCATTACCTAACACTGTATACCAAAATCAAGTCAAAATGGGGGCATGATCGAGGTATAAAGGTTGGTACTGTAAACAATCTGGGAAAGCATGGAATAGTTTATCTGTCAGAATTATGGAGAAGAAAAAAACTTTATGACCAAATTAGAATTAGAGAGCATTCTTAAATTCAAAATGGATCATTTTTATTACATAAAATTGAATAATTTCTGTACACAACCAATGTAATGAAGATTAAGAGGGAAGTGGAAAATTGGGAAAGTATTTTTAAAACCAGTGTCTCTGATGAAGGTCTCATTTATAAAATATACAGAGAATTGAGTCAAATCTGTAAGACTACAAGTCATTCCCTTATTGATAAATGGTCAAAGCATATGAACAGGCAGTTTTCAGAGGAAGAAATTAAAAGTATCTATAAGCATATGAAAAAATGTTCTAAGTCACTATTGATTAGAGAAGTGACAATCAAAAAAATTCTGACATACTATATCTTGCCATTCAGATTGGCTAAGATAACAGAATAGGAAAATGACAAATGCTGGAGAAGATGTGGAGAAATTGGAACACTAATGCATTGTTGGTGGGGTTGTGAACTTATTCAACCATTCTGGAGAGCAATCTGGAACTATTCGCAAAGGGCTATAGATAATTACATACCCTTTGATTCAGAAATGCCACTTCTAGAGTTGTATACCAAATACATCATAGAAGTGGAGGAAGACCCATGTATACAAAAATGTTTATATCAGCTGTTCTTGTTGTGGCAAATAATTGGAAATAAAGGGGACACCCATCAGTTGGGGAATGGCTAAACAAGTTGTAGTATATGAATGTAAAGCAATACTATCGTGCTAAAAGAAGTGAGGAGCAGAGAGACTTCATATTTACCGGGAGAGGCTTATACAAACTGATACTGAGTGAGAAGAGCAGCACCAGGAGAAATTTGTACAGAATTAGAGATCCAACGTATTGTGTGATGACCTTCTTTATTTGACTGAACTCTTCTCAGAAATTCAGGGTTATAAGACAACTCCAAAAGATTCGTGATGGAAAGAGATGTCTACATTCAGACAAAGAACTAGAAAGAACAGAATTTGAATATAGATTGAAGCAAACTACCTGCTCTCTTTCCTTTTCTTGTTTCGCTTTGTTTCTTCTTTCCCACTGTTCATTCCATCTATTGCAATCCTTCTTTATAACCTAACTAATGTCTAATATGAAAGTATTTGCAGATCCTATACTTGATTGCATGCTATGATGGTAGGAGGAGAGGGCAGAGAGAGAGAGGGAGAAAATTTTAAACTCAAGGAATTGTGGAACTGAATCTTGTAAACTGAAAGTAAACAAAAAAATTAATAAAGACAAAACAACAAGAAAAAAGAATAAGAAATTGAACATACCATTAGTGAAAACTGTAAGAAAACATCTTCAGGGCCAGAAGGGTTTACAAGTAAATTCTACCAAATATTTGAAGAACAATTAATTCCAATATTATTTTAAAAATCTATTTACAAAAATAAGCAAAGGCGTCCTACAAAACTCATTTTATGATACAAATATGGTATTGCTGCCTAAAGCAGGAAAAGCTAAAACAGAAAGAGAAAACTTTAAAAGAATTTCTTTACTGAATATTTTTGCAACATTTTGAACAAAATACTGATATATGATCCAATGATAAATGGAGGGAATGTGGAAAAACTTGGATATTAATGCAATTTTGTGGAATTGTGATCTGATCCAGCTATTCTGTATAACCAAAGCATGCATACCCTTTGGTCTTTCAAACTACTAATAGTTCTGTATCCTAAACATATCATAAAATATGGAAAATGAGTTACATGTAAAAAAAATTATCGTAACAACCTTTTTCATTTGGGCAAAATATTGGGAACTGAGGGGATGCCCATTAATTGGCAGGAATGTCTAAATAAGTTGTGTTATATGAATGGAATGGAATACTATTGTGCAATAAGAAATGATAAACTCACAGATTTCAGAAAAACTTGGAAAGACTTCTGGAAACTTATGAGCACAAAAGAAAACCATACACAGTATCAGCAACACTTTGTATTGATCAACCATAAATGACTCAGCTTTTGTCAGCAACACAACGATCCAAGACAAGTACTAAGTACTCATGAAGGAAAAAAGGTATCCATATTCAGATAAAGAATTGCTGAACTCTGAATAAAGATCAAAGCATAATTTTTTTCAGTTACTTTATTATTTTTCATTCTTTTTTTCCTTTTGATCTGTTTTTTTCATAACTGTGACTAAGGCAGAAATATGTTTTGCATAATAGCACATGTATAAACTATAACAAAATGCCTATGATTTCCATTAGAAAGGAGAAGAGGAAGGAAGGGTGAAAATTTTGGAACTCAAATTCTTATGAAAATGAATTTTAAAAATTATCTTGACACATAATTTGAAAAAAATACCATTAAAAAAGAAAGAAAATAACAACAACACTTTAAAAAATAGATTAAATCAAATGGCAAAAGAGGTCCAGAAAACCAGTGAGGAGAAGAATGCTTTAAAACGTCAAATTTGATAGATGGAAAAAAAGAATCTCAAAAGCATTCTGAAGAGAATAATTCCTTCAGAATTAGAGTAGAGCAAGTAGAAGCTAATGACTTTATGAGAAACCAAGATACTATTAAACAGTTACAAAGAAATGAAAAAATAGAACAAACCACAAACCTGGAAAATAGATTCAGGAGAGACAATTTGAAGATGATTCTTTTTTTTTTTGGTTGGGTTCTGTTTATCCTTTGCCCACCCCTGGTTTTGCCTTTTTCCTTTCTTTTAAATTTGAGTTCCGCTTCCTGGGTGGAAGGGTCATTGTCTTAGGCTTCTTGTGCTAGTGGTTGAAGTTTCTAGCTGTTTACTTGGTGCTCTGCTGATCTTGCCCTATTTGTTGCTGCACTGTAGGCAGGGTGGGGTGAGGGCTGGCTTGGGCTGCTGTAGGTACTACACAGTTGGAGGTTTACCTGGTGCTAAGCTCCTGTCCTAGCGGTGGTGTCTGGCATGTGCTGAGGCCTATTGAGGTTTTTCTGCATTTCCTTGGTGCTACCCTGAAACACATGCAGGTCTGGCCTCTGGAGAATTCCTGTTCGCCCTGAACTTTGCTAAAGCATATGGAAGTTAAATTGCTATAGGAAACCTTCCCAGGGCAATGCTGAAGTTCTTGAAAGTCTGAGCACTTCAGGAGGTCTGCCAGAGTGGGGCTGCACAAAAGCGTCTGTTGGTTCTTGGAGCTGGATTTTGCCAGTTCTGTTGGCTATGATAAGGCAGTCAGGGGTCCTGGTGTTGGCCACTGCCTGCTTCACCACACTGGGACTGAGGATTTCCCACTGGTTTGCTGAGGAAGAGCTTGCTGCTGGCTTTCTAGGATGCTTTCTGTCCTGGAATTCCCTCCCGTTTTACCTGAGTAAGACGGACTTTTCTTGCTGATCCTCCAAATCTTTTCATCTTGAAGATCACTCCACTCTATCATTCTGCTTGCTCCATTGTTCCATAATTTGTTCTGGGACACTATTTCATGGTTAATTGGAGGTGACTATGGGAGACCTACACTGATTTACTTCTTACTCTGTAATCTTGGCTCTGAGTTTGTATCTTGTAGGAGCTGCCAGATCCTGGGTTATCCTGATAGTGCTTCCACAGTATTCAAATGGTTTTCTCTTGGCATCCTGTAATATTTTCTCCTTGGTGTGGGGATTCTGGAACCTGGCAATAACATTTCTAGGAGTTTTCTTTTGGGGA
>JAQQSW010001913.1:0-15338 GCA_028646575.1 Pseudocheirus occidentalis
CACTTCTCTCATTTGGTTTTCAAAGTCTTTTTTCAGTTGATGTATAGCTTCTAGGCGTTCTTCAATTGTCTTGGAAGCATTTGGTGTGGGAGTTCTGATTTCTGGGCTCTCTTCCTCCCATTCCATGCTTTGACCCTTTTTATCCATAAAAAAAGGATTCTAGAGTTTTATTGGTGTTTTTATTTTGCTTCCTCTTTCTCATGTTGGCCAGTCAATTCATTGGTTGGTTTTTTTAGCTCTGTGAAACTCTCCTTCCAAGGGGGGAAGCTCTGTTCCAAATTGCTGGGGTTTTCCCAACTGCCGGAGCGATTAGGGGGGTGTTGCAAGTCCCCCCCAGCTTTGGCTTGCTGAAAGTGCACCGCAGGACCACCACCCAAAACCATAATCCAGATCCAGGCTGCTCAATGCAACACTTATTCCTGATCAATCAATTCAGACCCCCTGCGGAGTCCGTAGGCCAGGGGCTCTGAAGCAGCCTGGTGGGGGCTGCCAGTGGATCCAGCAGTTCCCTTCCCCCACTGCTTCTTTGCCCCGTGGGCAGAATGGCCGAACTGCATTATCACCCCCAAATTAATTTTCAAAGTTTCAACTTTCACTAACCATCTCTGACTGAAGCTCCCCTCAGGCAGGTGCTTTAGATTTTCTTTGAAGTAGACTCATGCTGTGGCTTGGGAGGCTCAGCTGCTCCTCGTGGCCACCCTGGGGCCTTGCCTGGCCGTGGCTACGGTTTTGGGCTGGCCGGGTCTCTGCTCTGCTGCATGCGAGCTGCCCCTCTCCCGTCCTGTTTCTCATGCCTTGATAGATGTGGAGGTGCTGGAGGCTGTAGAACCGTTGCTGACTGGCTGTGGGGCTTGGCTCAGCTCCTTCCCATTGTCCCAGGCCTGGCCGCAGTCTCGGCTTCAGGCTGTTCCAGCTTCTGTTCCAGCTTCTGCTCCAGTGGCAGCGCTGAGCCCCTGCTGCCGAGCTGCCTTCAGTGAGAAATGTGTTCTCTGAATTTTTGTGTGAGTCTGAGAGTCCTAGGCTTTATTTGGGCTCATATTTTCTGGGTGTTTAGGGTGGCAGTGTGGGAGCTGCGGGACCTTGCTGCTTCTACGCCGCCATCTTGGCTCCACCCCAACACATTAGATCTTAAGTCCCAAGCAGTGTGTTTCCATTTAGTCAAGCCAACCATTCATCATAATGACCTTTGCAGATGGTAAATATAACCATTTACTTAGCAATAAGACAAAAGAAATATTAAGATTACAGATATTCACATATCAAAGGAATTACAATAAAGAATAAATACATTATGATCTACATATAAAACTTGTGTCAAATTCTCCCACCAATCCACTCATCATCTGTGGGGAGAGTAGGAGTACACCTATAGAAATCTTGTAAAAAATATATGAGGGATAAAATCCCACGTTCTTGGGGCAACTTTTATCTTTGAAATGGAGGCTTAGATTAAATTCTACTCAGGATCATCTGAACCATGGGAAATCACTTGTCTGATACTTGCTTTTCTGTTGGTGCTTGCCATTTTCTAGTCAGGGAGGAAAAAAAAGATTTTTTTTCAATTCTTTAAGTAATATAGCATTTATTGACTCTTGAAACTTGAAGTTATCCTTAAAATGTAACTGGAAAAGTGTTATATTATTGAATTATCTCTCAGTTCCTTTTGAGGCAGCTAGGTGGCACAGTACAGTGGGCTTGGAATCAGGAAGACTCATAAATTCAAATCTAGCCTTAGACATTGTATACCTTTATGACTCTTAGGAGGTCACTTAACCCTGTTTATTTCAGCTTTTCTTCTGCAAATAAGCTGGAGAAGGAAATGACAAAGCACTCCAGTATCTATATCAAGAAAACCCTCCAAATGTGATCAAAACAAGAGAGACAGGACTAAAACAACTGAACAACAAAATGAGTTCCTTTGAATCAGAAAAGAGCATAGTTCCTCAAGTTAGCTATCTCAGGACTCTAGATAAGCTATTCATTCAGCAAAATATTGCCCTTCATAATAACAACAACAGATCTCATAGAAAAATCGCTTTGGTTGTCTTTCTCAAAAAATTTAAGTAGCCCAGCCAGATGGGGATTGTGTCAACTAGTTAGCTAGCTGGACTTCTGGATACAACAAAGCTATTTCCTAACCTCTTTCCCATTTCTGCTTTCCCTTTAACACCAGAGAGGGCACCAATGAACAAGAGACACTTCAGAGACCCTTTTTCTTTTAAATTCTGAACAGTGCGGGAGGACTTAAGTGGAACTTAAGCTACCTCCCAATGAATTTAAATTTTTACTTAGCAGATCAGGAACTAGCAGTAGAAATCCTTTCTTTTGCTTTATGTTCCTGCTGATTTCTTCAACGCTGCTTTTCAACCTCTTAATGAGTGTCCATCTTGACCATGGGTGGGGAACCTGTGGCCTCAAAGCTACATGTGGCTCTCTAGATCCTTAAGTGTGACCCTTTGATTTAATCCACACTTCACAGAACAAATCCCCCCAATAAAAATATTTGTTTTGACCCAGTCTTTCACTCAGTCAACTTTGATTCAGTGAAAAGGTCACACGCAAGGACCTAGAAGACCAAAGTTTTCCCACCCCTTGTATTGACCTTCTATCCTCAACCTATTCCACTGATGTCAATGACTTAAATCAACTTTCTGGCACTCAGTGATTAACCTTCACTTATGTGACAACAAATTATCTAATTTCTTCCACAAAATTAACACTCCTAATATAACAGTTCCTCAGTCTCCAAACCATTTTCACACACACACACACACACACACACACACACACACATGCATACATGCACACATATATACATACATATCATGCATGTGTATACATATGCATATATAAATATATATATATACATGTATGCTTGCTCATACATGCATATAGTTATCTAGTTAGTATAATGTTAATGGGATAATAAGATCTTTCCTACTCATTAATAGGCCTCACATTGAGCCCTTCGGAGGAGGGACTTGCCTAAAGAGGAGCTTGCTGAAGAGGAGGCTTGCTTATAGGAAGCCTTCTACACCTTTTGGTGCTAAATTGATTTAGACCCTGAGTCACAAGGGTTGTGATGCCTTCTGGCTGTGCGAAGTGTATATATACTCTGAGTTGTTTTTTGGTTTGGAGGTTTGCTTATGAGAAGGGCCTTGTGATTCCCTCAACTAGACTCTGAATAGCTGTATGTTCAGGACCCCTAACTGCTCAGATGTAAAAGCTATCTCTATCCAGTGGTGTACATAAAGTGTATAGCATTATTACTTTGAGTCAGGCAGTCAGAGTCTGTCTGTTTGTCTTTATGCTAATTTCTCTCTTTGTATTTTCTCTGATGTTTAGGGTGCTGATCTTTCCCTTGAACTAGTGAATGTAATTAAAAGTGGGATTGTTAACCCCTTTTTGAGATGTTTTTCCTAGAAAAGCAGATGAAAGTACAAGTGCTAGCAGGTCATTCTGGGTAAGCCTTGTATCTCAAGTTCTCAAGATGGTCCTCCATCTCACTCTATGTCCTTGAAAAATTGGCTTTTATTTTTCATGCTCACATATTTTCAAATAAAAGTTCTTCCTCAGACATTTTAAACTATTAAACTATTCATATAGTGAGGAAGAAAATAAACATTATCTTATCAATTACCTAGTAGGCATCAGTCATTTTTAATTGTTTTACAAATACTATCTCTTCTGATCTTCACAGCAACATGGGGAGATAGATAGGTTAAGGGATCTATATTGGAACACACAGCTAATAAATATCTGAGGTCATATTTGAATTCAGGTCTTCCTGACTCCAGGCCCTGGGCTTCTTCCATTGCTAAGTACTTCCCTCTATCCTTTACAAGGTAATTTAAGTGTTTTTATAATGATGCCACATTTGATTATCTGTGATGTCAGACTGCACAAATCCCATTTGAATACTATTCCTTTGTTCTAAGATTTTAAGTAGTTTTATTCAACCAAAGCTCTTTTCCTGCTCCTTTCACACATCAAGTTGTTCATTTATGAAAGAGACAATACGTCACATTCTTTACTATTTGATCTAACAGTTTTTTCTTTATGCATAAAATCTATTCAGCTCTTTTCAGAACAGCACTACTCCACAAGAATAGACAGTTCCTTATGGGGAAATTGCCTTATAGTAAGATACCATAACTCTAACATATGTTTTTAGAAGAAAGCGCAAGCTACAATACTGTGAGTCCACAAAGGGTAGTTCAGGTGTTCAACTTTGTAGAATGAAGAGCAAGGCTCCAAATCTGATTTTGTCAGTTTCTAGCTCTGCGACCCTGAATCTATGATTTAGGTCAAAAAGAGACCTCAACAATCCCCTGATTCTATAGATGAAGGAAGAAAGTGATGTCCAAAGATGTGGACTCGCTCAAAGTCACTCAGATAAATGGAGGAGCTCGTATTAGAACACAGGTTTTCTGGTTCCAGAGCCAGAATTTTCTCTCCATCACATTACACTGCCACTCAAGTTTTTAAAATGGCATGAATTCTCTGGGCCAGTTTCTTCAGCTGAAAAAAATGAGGTGATGTTTGTTAAAACTACCTCTCAGAGGGTGTATTTGAGTTGAATACTATATGAATGCCAGTTAATGTAGTTAGAATAACCAAATCAAGGTGTCATCTCAAAGAAAACATCTTTTAAGCAGGCATTTCAAGTTTTCTGCTATGCAGGATTTAATGAAAGTGGAAGGACCCAATTTGAAAGGAGAAGGGGGAGGGGGTAGATCTTTATGCAGAAATTATGTCAGTAAGACTGTGCTTTTTAATAAATTATTGCCAAATGTTCTATGAAAGTATGGTTATTTATCTGGGCTTTGAAGCTTATGATAAGAAATCATGATATCAAAGCTAGAGTATCAAAGAGAACAGAGAATACAGGAGCATTATGGATAAGGTGGGGAGATTATTATTTTTCAGTTGTTTCAGTCATTCCCAAGTCTTTGTGACACCATTTGTGATTTTCTTGGCAAAGAAATTGGATTGGTTTGTCGTTTCATTTAAATTGAGGCAGACAGGGTTAGGTAACTTGCTCAGGGTCACCCAGCTAGAAAGCGTCTTGAGGCCAGATTTGAACTCAGGAAGATGAGTCTTCCTGATTCTAGGCCCAGCATTCTATCCATTGTGCTACTTAGGGAGAATGGAGAATGAAAAAAATCCAACAACTTTAGAATATATGTCTCTGCGTGCACATGTATATGTACATATGTATGGATATATGTATATGTACCCACATATATGTATGTGTATATACATGTGTGTACACACAAGAGTGTGTATGTCTTGACTTGTGATGGAGGAAATTCTGTGGACTGGAGGCCTTAATGCACCCCTCATCTTTGAGTGCCATCTTTTTTAGATTACCTTCTATTGATTCTTCATATGCACATGTCTATGTAGTTCAAAATCTCTGCACATTCAACTGTCCATCATTAGAATGTGAACTCTTTGAGAACAGACATGGTTTTTGCTTTTCCTTTTCATTGCAGAGCCACATTTAGCACAGCGAGTGGCACATAAGAAGCCCTTTATCAGTACTTGTTTACTGATAGCTGTCTACACAGATCTTCAATTTGCATTCTACAATTAATCTTAGAGAGCTACAGAGAAGTTTAGTAACTTATTCAGTATTATAGAGCTTTTCAGAGACAGGACTTGAAAACAGTTCTTCTCACCTTCAAGACTGGCCCTCTATCTTTTGAACCACATTACTTCTTCCCTCCCCAGTTTAAATAATTTAGTGTAGAGAACCATCCTTAAAGTCAGAATTTTCTCATTTTAAATCCCACCATTGAAAAATCCTGACTATGTGACCTTAGACAAGTCATTGCCCAATGATTTTCACATTCTAGTTAACTCTAAGGCCATAAGCTAAAGAGAAGGTACTAACTATCCTATGTTAATAAACGGAGTTTCCTTCCATGGGAGTTACCATCCATTGTAAAAACAATGTCACATTTATATAATGCTTTTCGTAAGTTACCTTATTAAATCTTCACATTCACCATCCTGTATCATGGGTACCACAGATAGCACCGACCCATTTGACAGATGAACAAATTCGACAGATGTGGTTCTGTAAGATTGAGTGTTTTGCCTGTATTCACACGATTTGTAGTCATCTAAGATAGAGTTTTGACTTACTTTTCCTGACTTTAAATCCAGCACTCCATCAACTGCACCACACCGACTCTATGAGAGAAAACTTTTAGGAGGCCACACTGAAGATACTTCGCTTGGATTAAATACTGAGGATTTTGTATTTATAAAAGTGACTTGCTTTGAAATATTTCTCGTTATAAATTTAGAACCACAAGATGCTGTAGAACTAGTTGGTGTACATCAAAGCATTTATAATGAAGATCCATTTAAGCTTGATGCCTCATTATTTATAGAAACACTTTAAAGTGTCTTCTGCGGTAGAAGCCCAGAAAGAAAATGATGATTTTCAGAATTCTCTCAGATGGGTCTTCACTGATTTGTCTGGTTTTATAGGCCTTCAGGAAATGACTGAATTAAGTTATTTATTTTAGAAGACTCATATTTAAGGTAGATTGTGTAGTGGTTCAAGAACCGACCCCAGAGTGAGGAAAATATACTTCAAATTCCCTCATAGGAGACAGCGAATGTGTTAACATGTATTGGCGGAGGAAAGTTTCCCTTCCAGGAATTTCCTATAATGAAATCACGAGTCCGATACCAATTTCTATGATCATACCTAATCTTTTCAATGTATGTTTACCTATATGTTACATGTGTGTATATGTATACACATATATTTATACCTACACACATACATATATAGATGCATATATTAGTGTATTTGTTTGTATATGTATGCATTTTTTTAGCTAATGTATTTATTCTTTCATGAAGGACACAGAGTTTTCTAAGCTCATTCAGCTCACCATTTTGTACACGATAATAACATTTCATTGCAGTTACCACGACTTGTTCACATTCTCCCATTTGATAGGCGTCTCCTAAATTTCCAGTTCTTTGAGCAAATAAGACATTTTGCCTATTACCAGTATCCAAAGTAACTATAAAGGATGTATGAAGAAAGATGGTATTTTCATCCAGAGAAAGAACTGACAGAGTATGCATAGAATAATTTCATATCTAGCTATAGCTCATCTATATTTATACACAGAGGCAGTAACACATGCATGTGTACATATACACACATTTGCAGGTGCATGCCTAAACACACATACATATATGTGTTTGTATATACACACATATACCTACATACAGATACATACACACATACATATAACTATCTATTTGTGTTGTGTCCAGTGGGTAGGGGGAGTAGGAGAGAAAAAAAAATTTATACAATAATTTCATTATATATTTAAAAGGCATAGCAAGTTGTACACACTATATTTGCAGTATCATGTATAGCCATCTTTTTTATTATTACTATGCTATGGAAATGCTTGTTTTCTTCCACACATTTTAAAAATATATATAAATAAAAAACTATAGCATTTTGTCTTATTTCTTTAATCACTTCCAGCTAACATTTATACTAATGGATGTTTTACTGCAACAGAGACAATACATCTCTAATTTTAACAAAACTTTATTTCTTTCAAGCATTTTAAGGACTCCAAAGCACACATTATCTTTATAATTAAAAAGAAAATTCAATGGTACTCCAAAACCTACTTATTACAGTGATATTTGTCTGAACGTGCTGAGTTTACAGTGTATTTCATACAGAACTAGACCAAGTGTATACACACACAGAAGTGATTATTTGGAAATGATTTGGTCCTCAGGTTCTTTACAAAGGAAGGCTTCTTAAAAGCTTATCTCTCTAGAAGATACTTCTGTTATTTCAGTCTTTCTCCAGCTTTGTATCACTATCTTTTTTAAACATTTCAATAACTAACAGTTATCACCTTTAGCTTCCCTGTCTTGCCCCACTAGATCTCTCTGGTCATTCCAACAGTGATGCTCATTCTCACAGACATCCATTTTCCCTCTATTAATTACCACATAATGAATGATTTTAAGCAATCTACTTGGTACCCTTTCCACTTCTAACCCCTGGACCATGCTTCACAAAAAGTGTTTAAGAAATACTTCATTCATTCATTCATTCATTCAACTCATCCATGGAAGAGTAGCAAGAGCCTTTTTTTTTGTTCCTCAAGGATCATTTACATCATACATGATAATTATAGGGCAGCCTTTTCAGAAGCTACTCATTGGTAGCTTTTGGTATCTATCTATCTATCAAATCTCCCTTGTGGCTCCAAGAAACTGTGTGGGGGAGGGAGGGGGGGGAACACCTCAGAAGGTACGCTAAGGCAATTTGATGGTTACTGATAGGCTCAAACCTTTTGATAAGGTAGGGGGATGTCTACCCCAAGCATGTGAAGACTTCCCAGAACAGAATGGCAGGATGAGAACATTTTTTTCAAAGGGCCATGAAAGCAGCTGAAACAGGTACTGTGGAGTGCTCAGAACTCCATTGGATATCAAATACACAAAGGTTTCTGCGTCCTTGGCCATTGCCAGATATCTTGACTTTTGTCCTTCAGTTGGACGTTGACAACTCTGGGAGAGTGAGGCTAATGATTTTGTGTAACTCTGCCTCACTTTAGTCCAGTTCATTTGCAACCCATCATTTGTTATTGTACCCCAATGCTGTGATGTCATTGGTCATCTTTGAGAACGTAGGATGTACAAGAGTCCACAAGATTCCTCTTAAATCAGCCATTGAAAAGGTTTTGAGAATATGTAGTGAGGGAAAGTTCCCTTTTCCTTACACTTCTTACCACATTCTATGAACATCACTAGGTCATCCAGTACTTCTTAAACACTTCAGCACTTTTTATACATCAAACACTGTACAAAACGCTATGGAAATAAAGGCAATATATGTATGTGTGTTCCTGTATATCTGAATATATACATGTATGTGTGTTAGGTATATATATCAATATATGCATGAGTGTATATATATACACATATACATATATAAACACACATGTATGTGTATATGGTGACCTCTATAGTGAAAGCATATACAGTATAGATGGAAGGTGATTTCAGAAGGGAATTCATTAGCAGATGGATAGACTGTGCATGATCTCTTAAAAAGAATGGGAATTTACATAAATCTTGAAGGAACCAGGGAGACAAAGAAGCAGGGATAAGAGGGGAGAGCATTATAGGGATTTGGGGGGGGTGAGGACCAGCCAGTGCAAAAGCACTAAAATGGGAGATGGCTGTGAGCATCATAGCCTCTGAGAAAATAGGAACACATATATAGTGATGAAGAGGCATATGGCAAGTGGGAGTGGCTGCAACACTTGGGGGGAAAAACAACTTTGAAGAACCAGAGTATGGGGTATCCATATTCAATTTAAGCACAGTAGGTGGACTTTCTGAGGGATCCAGAGCTGTGAAGACATTGTCATGAGAAAACTAGGAACGTCCTAGCTTCCTTGGTGGGCTGTCAAGGCTGAATTTATGAGAGGACATTGAAAAGAAAAACACATAAGATAGACAGGAATGCAACAGGTGAAATTTACATTACTTAAAAAACTTCCATATTAATGAAATTAGATCCATTTGATTATCTGAGCTTGTTAGAAGTTTTGAAACATTTTATACTTTTTATTTTTCAAAACACTTTCATATGTGGGGCGGCTAGGTGGCGCAGTGAATAGAGCACCGGCCCTGGAGTCAGGAGGACCTGAGTTCAAATCCGGCCTCACACACTTAACACACACACAAAAAAAAACTAGCCGTGTGACCTTGGGCAAATCACTTAACCCCCAACTGCCCTCCAAAAAGCAAAAAATAAAATAAAATAAAAATAAAATAAAAAAAAAACACTTTCATATGTGATAGGATTAGTGATGACCAATAATTTGTCTGATTTTTGATAATTTTTTCGCTAATGTCATATGTATAGTCTAGATGGCTTCTGAAGTGTTCTCTAGTCCTATGAATGAATGAATGACCTGAAATTTCTTTCTTTTCTTTGTTGTGTTAGGAATCCTAAGTAGTTGGTTTTATGATCGCCAATAAGTAAGGTCATTATTTTCATTCCAAAGCAATAATTTCCTTCATGCCCTCTTTACTCTACTCTTTTCTAGCCATTATTTCAGTATGCAAATAGATCTAAGCTGACTGGGCATATTGTGAGAGTTAATGACCAGCTAATTGTTACCCCCCAAAACACGATAACATTGATACTGTGAATTGATGACTGGCATCTCCATATGTTTAATGGGAAACTTGCAGGAGGCCTAGTTACACCACAGGCAAAATGGGAAGAAAGAAATACTCAACAATGGCCTCAGATGTTAGAAAAACTTCTGAGTCTCCTTGTGACACAGCTAGGAGCATAGTAAATTAAATAAAGCAATTGTTGAATGGGATGTAACTTTGTGAAGTGCCTAAGTCAGTCCAAATAGAAATTTTTTGGAGGAAAGGGGTCATCTGTCTGTCTATCTATCTATCTCTCGATTTCTCAATCTCTTGATCTCTCTCTCGCTATCTATCCATCCATCTAATCTCTCTCTCTCTTTCTCTCTCTCTCTCTCTCTCTCTCTCTCTCTCTCTCTTTTTCTCTCTATTGGAAAATGTAAGAATCATAGCCATCTTCAAACTATGAAACAGTTGAGTCAGCAGCCATACTATTCATTGGTGTTATTTATATATTTTGTAGCTAGAACATATGTTAGTATTTTATATTGTACACTGACAGAATCACAGAATTTTAAATACTCAGGGGAATATAGAGATGACTTAATTCAACTTCTTTCTGGTACAGATCAGGTAACTCTCCTAAAGGACTGAAATAGAATGCTCAAGTTTGCATGTCCAGACCTTTTGTTTTTCAGTCTCATTTTAAATAAAAATCAAGTCAATTTATGAGTGGAAAACGCATTCACAGACTTGGAGTTGATCATAACAAAAACAGCTGCAGCAACAATAACAATAAAAATAATAACTAACACTTATGAAGCACTTTAAGGTTTCCGAAGCACTTTATCTAAGGTTTCCAAAGCACTTTATAGGCCTTTTACTGTTTGATAACTATCTCCAATTTATTTGTCCTTTTGAGTTCTAGATAGCACTTTACCTTTATAATCTTACTGATTAATTCATATTTAATGAATGATATTTATATAATACTTTAAGTATTATAACATACTTTGCATACACTATCTCATTTAACCTCAAAGCAACATGTGATTTAATATAATGATAATAATAATAATAGTGCAGTGTTTTAAGGTTTGTTAAGCAGTCTATTATTTCATTTCTTCTCACAGCAACACTTGGAAGCGAGTGCCATTATTAGTTACATTTTACAGCTTAGGAAACAGAGGTACAGAGAAGTTAGGTGACTTGTCCAGGGTCACATTTCAACTCAGGACTTCCTAACCATTGGTCCATTGCTTTATGTACCGAGTAATGTTGCAGCATATTATCTTATAGAATTATGATCTTCGTATTACTGGAAATGAGTCATGAGGTGCTTAAATTATTTGCATATCCTTCTAAATTCTGAGGTGGGTTTTAAACTCAGTTCTTCACTTGACCTCTTAATACACCACCTAGCTGTCTCTCAGTTTTTTTGACCCACTGCTTTAAAGTATAGGCGTTATTTTATTCAAAATAACTCTATGATGTTGGTATTAAAGTATTATCTTCCATATTTCCCAGAGAGGGACAATGAGGCTCAGAAAGGTTAATTGCCTTCCAAAAAATATATATAGCAGCTAAATCTCAAGAGCTGAAATAGAAACCCAAGTTTGTCCTGATCTGGAGCTAATACTCTTTCTGCATCGTGATGCTGCCTCTCAGCACCAGAAACAACTCCAAAAACCAAACCAAAACAAAGAACTATTGTGGAAAGATTAATATACCAAGAATCAATGGGCCTGAATTCTAGTTTAACTATTTATTATATTTGTTGTTGAGTCTTAGTTGTCTTAGAAAATGTATGATGAACTTGATTTTGCACAGTAAGATAATTTAACCTAAGTATTTGATCCAACAGCCTTCTCTTGGTTTAAAATACAAATGTAGAAATAAGAAAGACATTTCTCAATGTAGTTTGTTGGAAATCATATCTTTCTCATTCACCTATTTATCAAATTTATCAGATCGAGAGATTTAAGGGACCTCAGAGGCTACCTAGTCCAACTTCACCATTTTACAGATAAGTAAAGTTGATCTGGAATGGTTAAATGAATTGCCCAATGTTACATGAGTAATAAAAATCAATGATGAGATTTGAAATCATATCTTCTGTTCCTACATCCAGTGTCTTCCTGCTCTATCAGAATTTAATACCTAGTCAATTTTTCATTAGAACTAGCTTAGAGTTCTAGGCTTGGGGCTCACTTAATCTCATTGTGACTGAGTTTCTTTTCCTGTAAAATAGGGGTTACAATGTTGGTACAAACATTCTCATATGATTACTTTGAGGTAAATACTTAATGAAGTTTGTAAAAAGTTAATATTTTTACCCATTCTTTGGATTAAAAGTAAAATTTTAGCTTACCTATACACTAAACATGTTAAACAGACAGTGGAACCAGAAGTTAGATGGTTTGAGGATGGCTAAGTTAAAGAATAAAGAAATCCTGAGATGTAGAGAGTACATGTGTCTATCTGACTAAATTTCTAAACCAAATACGAAATGTTAGGGGTATTAACTCCTGGTTTGCATTACTTACCATCTCTCTCACAAGACTTCAGTAATATAACTCTTTGAGAGCAGGGGTTGTTTCCAACAGTTTTTTTTTTTAATTTGCAGTAGATTCACATTGAGTATTAGCTTAATAAATTCATGCTAACTTGAATTGAATTACATTAAGATTTGGAGGAATACTTGAAACTGTTGGAGGCAGGATGCGAACCCTGACTTCAGGTCTAAGTATCCTGACCTATCAGGTTGGATCCATGTCCTTTCGAATGAACAACTGATTTTGGGTCTGCATTGTTACTTTGGAATATACTTTTGGAGAGTATATTTTTGAAAAAGGTCTTGTTTTCTTTTTTGACTCATTCATTTCTTACACTTGAATATTCTCTGAGAAATGCTGCTAAAATAAGTGATTTAAACATTGGCCAACCACCTACACAACTGATTTCACGTCCATTTGGTTGTGTTTATATGTGTGTGTTCCTCTTTTCTGCTCCTGGACTCTGTTTTTGGAGTCACTATATTCATAAAAATAATCAACTTCTTTCTCTTTCCCATTGTTTCTTTTTCTACTACCTTATGTTATCTAAGGGTACCTAGGTGTACAGTGGTCAGAGCACTAGGCCTAGAGTCAGGGAGATCTGACTTTATATCCAGCCTCAGATACTTACTAGCTGTGTGTTCCTGGACAAGTCACTACACACTGTTTTCCTCAGTTTTCTCATCTGTAAAATGAGCTGGAGAGGGAAATGACAAAATATTCAAGTGCCTTTGACAAGAAAATCCCAAATGGGGTAAAAAAAAAAAAGACTTGGAAATGACTGAAAACTGACCGAAAAACAAAATATTCTCTAAGAATTGTTATTTTTCAGGACAAAACCTGAAAACCTCAACTATCTTTAAGGACTGGTGTCCATTTTAACTCTCAAGTCTACACTCATTATTGTTAGAAAATTGATTGTCTTCTGTAGTTTTATCCTAGATGGATGTTTCTCATATACCATACATGGTTTTTATAGCTAAAAAGACACCATGTAGTTCATAATAGAGATTTGGAGGAAGGTAGCAGAAGAGATATTACCCACATTTTACCTTGGAGTAAACTAAGGGAAACAGAATTTAAATGACTTGGTCAGGGTAACACAGTAAGTGTTTGAGATTTGATTCAAAATTAGGTCTTCTTGACTGGAAGCCTAGAAATCTACAGAGCCCCCATCTACCTCAAGGTATATTAAGAGTTTTTTCATGAATTTGAAGATCACTATCATAAGCTCATAGAGAAGTCTAGAAATAGTAGGAACCTTGACGAGAGACAGAATGCTAAAAGCCATGTTGATCTTTACCACCAGGGTAAAGAGCAGCCTTAATCTTTCATACACCTGGTGGAATTCAATAATCACCCAGAACAATAGGACTGGTTATGTATGGTTCCTTTAGGGAAGTGTTGGCACCATGTATCATCCCATCCTGCTCTGATCCTTTCTTTTTTCGTGCTGGGTAAAGCTGCTGTTCTGCTCTTCTAGTGGGGCTGAAGTCATACCGAGCTGCTAACAGCAGCTGTAAGCCTTGTGTCTGCACAGCCCCTCAGCTCTATTCCTTCCCTATGTACTGACAAAACTAGGACATTCAGCAAAAGCTGCTTCCTTTAATCTTGGGATTTTCAAAGTGATTCAAATCAGCTTTCTTTAGGCTTTGAAACATTTTTTTTTAATTCTGCTCTTCAAGCGTTGGAGGGGCTTTAAAGGCCCACCTAGGCAAGCCTCTCAGAAGTTTTCAATTAAACCGTAGCGGGTGGTAAAGAGCAGTGCATCCTTTCCCTATCTGTGCCATTAAATTCTATTACCATAGCTTTCCATGAATCACATCAGCTCTTCACATCTGCTGTAGAACCTACCACTGAGCCCTATTTAGGTCCTGGCTTCTGTTACCTTTTCATAATTTCCCTTCTCCTAGCTTCTCTGTCATGTTGGCTTTGGGTCTGTGTCATTCCTAAGTATCATCTCTAGTAGGTTCTCATACCGTGGTTTCTTGTTTTCTTTCTGTCTTCTCAATTATTCTCATGCTTAAAATTAGAGCGTTCTCATGTAAAGGAAAGTGCTGGGGGCCGTAAGGGGAGGCACGTGCTTGATTAAAACCCTGCCCTCTCACTTACCCTTTCCCATGGCAAGTCTCCGGTAGCCCAGCGTCCCAGGCACCGGCCTCAGAGGAGGAATAACCAGACAGAGCACCAGAGGTGAAAGGAGGTGGTGTTTATTCGGTCTTGATCACATCCCGGAGCAAGAAAGAGACCCCCGGAGCTCAGCCACTCCTTATATACGCTTATCTCCTCCCCTAATCCCTCCCTGCCAACTTCCCTAGCCCAATCACATAGCAACATCCACAACATTTCCTTAAAAGGCACAGCTAAACTTAGCGAGGCGCCCCTCCCCCGCCCCTCACATCTCCCCCTTTTTGTTTAAAACAGGGCTATTTGCCCAGTGGAGCCTGAAGCAGTGCGCAATTTTGCAAGGCAACTAGATCCAACAGGCGGCAATAGGAGCGGGGCGCCCCCTCTTAGGTCGTCTCACCGGTCCCTGAACCTTACCCGTCCTAGGAACCTGACACCTTCAGGCCCTGTCTTAGGCGGCCGGGTGGGAGAAGT